>JAOWBB010014745.1:0-50000 GCA_028565995.1 Ricinus marginatus
GGGGCAGCAAAGCAGTAAATACTCAGGGCTGAGAAACTGCCCTTCTTCCTCTTTCTCCTTCCCCTTCCCGCCAAAATGGCGATCCAACTCTGTCGCGTTTATGAAAAGATTTAATCGCCAACATCCATTTAACTGCCAGTCACTTCCCGGTCAGATTGGCGAGTTGCCTTCCCATTTATTTCACCCGCTTCGAAATGTGGGTTTTAACGAGTTGGATTATCCAAAAATCAGGAGCAACCCCTGTCCGGGTACCCGTGCAGTTGGTCCTTATCTGTCGCGATATGCCGCAGTTTTTTCTGCTAAAATGCAAGGTCGAAGCAAGGCCCTGACCCGGCGGTTAAATCAGAGCTGATGCGGCGTTTGATGCACACCAAACGGCTGTTGCACAAGGCAGTGCCGTCAGGGAAGGCGAACGAATGAGTCACCTTTATCCGACAGCGGACGGTCTTCACCATTGCATTGAATCAGGGAAAAAGGACCACGAAACGTTTCGGCATTCGATTCGCGTTTCCACCGGGGGAAGTTTTCCTTTTTCTCTCCCCCGCGCAGCATTCCTTCGATTGCGCCGAAAAGACCAACCGTGCAGTGCAAAAGCTTCGAGGCAAGGAACGACCCCAGGATCCGGTGCCCTCGCGGAAAGGCGTCACCTCACATTGCCAAACCTCCTCTCGAGGCAGCTCCTTTGCCGCCGGGGTAAGCTCAGAAAGAAAATCCCTCCGCCGGGGAAAACGGGGAAAAGCTAACGGCCCCGAGGCAATCAACTGCCATTAATATTTTTCCGCGTGCGGCTGTAAATTTCCTTCGCCGGAAATGATCCGTCAATCGGAAAAGCTTCCTTCTGAGCTTGTCGCAGATCAGCGAACGATTTCCTCTCGATGTCCGGTGAGAATTCGAAGTGGGCTTTTTTTGCCCCGGCACTTTGATTTCAGCCGCTTTCGATTAGGTACGAAGTTTCCGGATGGAAAAGGCAACGGAAAGAATTCAACATCGGCCTTTGAAAAAGCTTTTTCGATTGGACCGGAAGAATGTGTCTTTTTAATTTTCCGATATTTCGATAAAAAAGGCTTTGACGCATTCAGGCACGGAAAGTGGCTTTTCTTTGTCAGCGTTTACAGAGGCTGTCGCAACGTGAAGCTTTCTTTCGGAAGGGACTTTTTCCTCCAACGTGCAAAAACTGCAGCTCCCCGAATCGATCACAACAGGGTCGAAAGCTAGAGTTACATTAATTCTTAATCAGTACTTATAACAGCACAATTCCATATTTCGTAATCGCGAACCGTAACACACATACGATGATTATATTTAAGTATTTCAAGTTCGTCACTTTTTTAAAACTTACCTTAAATAAGCGGGAGGGGAGAAAGGGAAAAGCTCTGCTTTAAATACACAGAAAATGTATGCAAGTACATCGAATTCGTTGCGGAATTTAATGATCGTACATGAATATTTGGCATTTCTCTCAATGTAGCTCATAAAATAGTCATTGGTAAGCGTTTATCGGATCATAAGATATCAGGACCAATATAAACAGAAAAAAAAAGTTTCATTGCATATTTAAAAGCTCTTTTTTTGGGTTACAACCTAATTTCTTTGTAACCCTCAAATGCGGTGAGAAATTCACATCTTAAATTTTGAAATAATATTTCCCATGAAATTGGGACAAAATAAATGCAAAGCTGTTTATTCATCATGCATGTTTAGAAAGCTGTTAATTTATCGCATTATCAATGTATACTAGAATAAAAAAAAATCATCTTCATTTATCATTGTTATTGTACATAATATTAATAGACAAACTATTTATTACTAATGCAAAATTAAATATGTAACCAAATATTAAATTGATATGAACTGAATTTAGACGTTTATATTTTTTTATTAAAAATTCTTGACGCAACAATCACATATTTTATATGAACAGAAGGCGCCATTATTTTTTAATAATAATCAAATTTATAACGTTTTTAAAAATATTTACCATTCAATCGCATTGCGTATCATGTTAAGAATAACGATTTTATGTAATCACCATGTTATTAAAAATTTAAATTTAGAAAAAAAAAAATTTATCCTTCCATTTCTTACAATACAATTTTCCCTTGGTGCGGATTACAATAAATTTTCATATGTAATGATTTTAAGGAGACTGAATGCGGTACATAAGTCGCAGTAATATAGAGAGCTGATAAAAATCATCAATCCAAACATTGAAAACTTACTTTGGATCGAGAAGTCGCTCGTCCAAAAAAGCCGTGTGTGATGTATTTCTGTTTGCAAATTTTGCGACAAGAGCGTGTATTCTTCTGCATTTTTCCTCGTATGATTGAGAGAATCGATCCGTAATTCTATTTGGGCTTATGGACGATAAGTGAAGAAATACAATTGGCGATTTTACCACGTAACTGCCATGGAATCGAATTTATATACCAATGCCATAAAAATCGATCATCATGAAAGGGTTCTGCACAATTAAGATTTTCATTTTAGCGCTGAAAGGTTTCGAACATTTTCATTTTCGAATGAGGTGTAAAATATCAAAATTTCGTTCTTAGCATTTTACCCAGCTAAGGGGCAACTGCGCATTATCCAATTTTGTTTTATATTTCCTGATCCAGGAACTCCCCTGGACAGGGAATTTCATTTGATGGTATAAGAAATTTTTTTAAAAGACCATTTTATTTCCTTATTGTGACGCTGGGCCATCAGCCGTAATGTTTCGCACCCTGCACCAGAGGTCTGTCGAATCACTGACGAAATACCTAAAGTTAGGTTAGTTGCATTGTGCAAATTCTCGAATCCCGGTTTTCCAAGCGCGTTCTTGCACCTATAATTTCATCGTCTGCTCGGCAGTGCGGGCCGTTCCCGGGAGCCGCCGGAAAAACGCATTCTGCCAGCAAAATAAGGCAAATATTTTCGGAATTCTCATTTTGAGGTTGTCTCACGATTTGAGGTTGCGGATGGTTTTCCCTTTCGGATTCGAACCTCACCGAAGCCTCGAGGATTAACCGCATGGAAAATCTGCCGGGAATGGAAATAGCCCCGGGAAGGCTGCCCAACCTTTGTACGCCCTCGCGCGATCGCAAGTTTCGATTAAAATTTTGTGAAATTTTTTTCAAGCTTTTGACTTCTGCGAAGTTTTCCGGCCCACGAGGCGCTCCTCCCTTTCGGAAAGGCTCTAAACTCGCTTTTTCGGAGCGCAAAAGCAATTTACGCTAAACTTCGTCCCGAGTTTCATCACTGACCCAAAAATCTGGAGCCATCTCAGTCAAGGCCCCCCCAAGGGGTTGAAACAGCGAACTTTTCCTCCATCCCTCTCCCCCTTCCCTGATCCTTTCGTTAAAATTAATTAATTGCGGACCCCAAGTTCCGCTGTCCTCGCGTAAAATTTTCCGACGCTAACCGAATTTTCATCCCGTCTTGGAAGAATTTTCTTTGACGGGGGCATCCCAGGACAGTTTAATTCGAGAAATTTGAATTTTAACTTGATGTAAACCGAGACCAGTGTCAAGGCTTTTTTCGCTGTTGAATGCAGCACTTCCACATTTACGCGAGGATGTGTCCGACAGTGAAAGATACGAATGCAGTCACATTTACCGGCACGAGAATGAAGGAAAGGATTCGCCGCGACAGATCAAAGCCTTTTTAAACATTTATTGGCTTGAATTCATCACGTTTAACCTCAAAAACCATTCTTTTTCTGCAAATTCAATGTCTTCGTATTTGGGACGAAGACAGTTTTCCAACAGATTTAAATTATTATACAAAACTCATTTTATTACTGGGTCAGACGATATATAATTTCATATTTGGGCCATGTTTAGATGCAATGGTTTTTATAAGATTATTTAACATTGAACAAGTAATCCGTTTGTTTTTTATTTATATTTTTAAGGGCAAATTCTTCGCCGAATGACCCAATTTCTTAATATATATATATATCTTAATCTGTTTGAAAATTTTGCCATTTTCATTTATTCGGCATTTGTCACTCCTCATTCGAAATTGGAAAGTCTGTTCAGCAGCATTTCTGCAGATCCTCGAATATATTAGAGCACGATTTTTAACCGGTGCTAATAGGAAAATCCATTGACGATCAAGAATTTGTTGGCCTATTTTGATAGGATAAATAATTAGAGAATTTCCATCGCGATTCATTTTGGTAATGCCAAATTTCATCGCGGATCAAACGACGAAAATGTATGTCAGCAACAAACAAACTCGTTATAAAGAAAGTAAACAGCGGCATTAACTGTTTAACTGAGAGCGGAGAAGTATTTGACGGTTACAAGAGCGCAAAACCAATTAGCGGGCACGGTTCTTATATGTGAACTTCTTAATAGACGATCCGCCCTGTCATCGCGATCTAGAAAAGAAGAGAAAAAAGAGAGCAGGAATTCCAAATTGAACGTTTTGCAGTCGATTATGTAAGCTTCGGATAAGTATAAACCAAAATATCAGCAGAATATCCCACAGGAGAGTAAGCAATTCCTGATGTGTTGGAGAAACTTTAGATGATCTTTATTATGACGAAAAGAAGCGAGCAAAAAGCTGCATAAATATTTTCAATGTTCGACGACTGATTTATCTAAAACGATATGGGCAAATTCGTCTTTCCCGATGATATTTAACTAAAGAATAATGGCAATTTTTCCGATTTCGAGATTTTTTTTTTTTAATTTATTATTTATATATTAGAATCCCTTTCGGATGAAACTCGAAAATCGCAAAAAAGGCTCGATCACCTTCACACTAAACGGCTCGTGCTGGAAAATTCACCTTACCGCCAAATGGCTCGTGCATGAAATTGCGGAACAATGCCCGCATCTTCCTTTGTTCCCGGAGATTTCTACGGGACTTACACTCGGAGAAAAGGCAAGACTGAAAGGAATTTTCGGTGAAGTGAACAAAGGAATCTGTGAAAGGAAATTTTGATAAAACGATAAAAAAAGAGGCACGTGGAACGGCAAATCTTCCAGACGAGAACTGGAAAATGCAAAGAAAAGGAGGCGCGCGTCCCACTTCATCCGTCTACAAATGAGGCAAAAGAGGAGGAGAAATTGAAATCTCTTCGCTTTTTAAATACGTCACCGAATAAGTAATTCATCCGTCCATAAGACGTCGAAGGTTGGCAACGCTGAAGTCTGGAAGTGCAGTCGAAGTCGCGAGAGTATGGAATTTTCAGTCCGCCGTCAGAAGGTGAGAGCCATCCTGTATCGGGTCTGGAGAAGATGTCAGCAGCGGTTACCGCTTTTCTAATCTTGCCATCACCTTGGTGCCAGTGCCGAAAACTACCCCGAAACGCGGCGTTTTGCCCTGCCGGCAGCACCAAGGAGGCATTCGCGGTAGCAGAAACCCGAAGATGTACTTTGCGAAGATCTGGAAAATGTCATTCCGTAAATTGTCATCTCCTGCCTGCTTTTCGAGCAGAAGAAAAGATCATTTTGAAATGAGACCGATCTGCCTCGGATTTTCGACTCGTTGCCATTTCCTTCCACGGAGCGCAATACCTGGCGTTGCCTTCGATGTATCGCCCTGACGCTGGACATTAACCTGTATATTGATTTTTAAATAATTCCTTCGAGACATGTAATAATAAATTGGTTTACTTAAATTTCGAATATTTTTCCGTTTACTTCCCTCCGAGCCGAGTCCCAGATTTTACGACTCGAACCAGCGTCGAAAACCCATAAATTCCAGCACGGGAAAGGCTTGGCCATTTTTCTCGATTCCTGATAAACGCGAGATGGGGTTTCGAAGGTTCAGACGAAGGCTCTTGCCGGAAGTTTGATTTCTCTTCCCCGATGTCCGGCCGACTGTCGGGCGGGCAGCATCTTTAAGCCCCGACAGCGGATTTGAATGCGACTCGCGTTTCCAGAACTTCTGTCGTCTTCGTTCTCGTTCCGGGATTTTGGCAATATTTCGTCTGTTGGCTTTCCCCGGGGAAAACGGGAGCCGATTTGAAATCCCAGCACCGGTAGCGGTCATCCCTATTTTATGTGACAGAATCTTTTGTAGGCAAAACCGCAATTATTCTTCTTCGAGGCGCTTTTGTCCGCATCAGATCCAACCCATTCCTGGTTCCCCAAGCGTGATTGCATTGCCGCCGTCGGCTTCTTACAATGGGGTATGGGATGCACGGGAAACAATTAAGACTGGACGACAGGGCGATAAACGTGGCTCGTAAGTAGGAATAATTAACCTGACATGTGCCAATAGCTCCGTGGAGTGCGAGGGAAATAAAAAAAGCGGCGGGGAAGATGCGCGTGAAGCTTTTGCTGGGCAAAGCAGCACGTTGCCCACAGGAAAGCTCGCTTTAGTCGTGACTTGGCTGCTTTCGAGTGAGCTTTCCATCGGCAGGAAACCCTTCGGTGACTACGTCGAATTAACACGCATCCACGTTAACATTTGGATTACGATTAGCTGCCATTGCCACACGTGAGTTCATTTATCTTTCTTCCACGTATC
Source organism: Ricinus marginatus (assembly GCA_028565995.1). Taxonomy (NCBI): domain Eukaryota; kingdom Metazoa; phylum Arthropoda; class Insecta; order Psocodea; family Ricinidae; genus Ricinus; species Ricinus marginatus. Next base: position 6,466 of record JAOWBB010014745.1, read on the forward strand.
ATTTATATATTTATATTTAACTTTTTCACTTAAAGAAAAGGAACTTAATTATACTGCATTATGGTACCCCACATATATTCTGGTTGAACAAAGAAATCAATTTTTTGAGGATGTGAAATAAATTTTTTGTAAACTTTTTGTTAACAACCATTTTATTTAATGCATGGAACGTAATTTGCAATTGCGTTACAAAAATACTATGAACTTATAACTGATTTAACAAATATGTAAAAAAAAATTTACTGATTTATCGTAGATGTGGAAAATAAAAATATCTAATACAAAGAAAAAGGATCCATTCCATCCAATTACTTTTAGGGACCACATGTAAAAGGATTATATTAATTATTACTGTCATCAGTTGTGATTTATGTAAACAATTTTTTAAATAAAATTTTGAGTGTTGATATTAATATTTTAAATGGATAATACGACATACAGTATTAATTACCAACGGGGATCAAATTTTTTATGAAACAGGACATTAAAATTTAAGGTTAAGATTTAACATTAAAGATAGGCTTGCAGATTAAACAGTTTATGAAATTTATTATTTTGAATTAGTTCTAAATGTAAGTTATTTTAAATAAATTTTCTCCGATTAAAAATGTTATTTTAAAGCGAAGTCTCAAATGCCGTTTCGGCTTTCATTTTGTATTAGTTAAAATGTCCATAGTGCTTCAGATAAATTTAAACATTTACGGGGCTTTGTTGGGTGTACTCCACTGATTTCTGTTTCATTGAGAAATGCCTACCTGTCGTTACCCCGTGCTTACTTGTATTGCACCCATTCCACGGACTTTTCTCCATTTTAGATAGATTTTCTCTTCCCCTTTACTTAAAGATTATCTGTGACTGAATTTTCAAATCTGCTCACAATCGCAGGGCTCACCCTAGTTCCGCTTCTGGTAAGATGATAATGTTTTACAAACATTATTTCATATTTATTCAATATGCAAACATTTCGTTTGAGTTAAAATTAAGGGTGGAAAATTTATTTGCCAGTAAGATTTTTTTTTTTTTTCTGCCCGTGCCTGGAGATGAAATTCACATTTTCCTGAGACTGTTTCGAACCTGTTTTCGTCCTCCTTCTTTGTAGTTTTCCAAATTTCTCGGAGCCGGAAAACAGAAGCAGAAAATTGAACTTGAAACGGTTATTTAGGGAGGCAAGCTACATGCCATATGTTCGTTTGATTAATTGTTCCACATAGATAACCCGATACAATTCAGAATATGAGGACGCTACGTCTAAGACATCTCTCAATTAGTTTTGAACGCAGACGTTTCCGTTTTAAATGCAAGACCGACTATTTCGCAGATAACCAGCTTTATTTATAACATCCTTGAAATTAAACGGCTGAGGTACGCATTTTCGGCATCATACCTTCCGCAGCAAAAACACCAAAAACATCAATATGCTCGCGCATTATCCCGAGAATTTCCGCGGCAATTCTCAAACATTTTAATTATACCTCATCCCAGCATTTATTCCGAACGTTGTGGTGAAAATCAGAATTTCTCCGCCAAAAACCGAGTTCCACGCAATCTCCTGGAACGGAGTCAGCATTCAGCCATTCACAGTATAATAAATTTTTGCAGCATGGAAGGCTAGGAACATAAATGAATGGAGCAAAATGTTAAAATCTCCTGACGTGACCGATGGGTGCAGGAAAACTGGGTTTCAGCTATTTATCAAGTTTCATATTCTGACGCAAACGTTATGGATTATGCATTGATGATGAATGACGCCTATGTAAGGGCTTCATTTAATGAAATGCCATACGAAAAATTACTTTTCCACCCACTTATGTCCAATCAGAAAATTTATTCACATTATTTCTCACTTGGATCTCTTTTAAAAATAAAAAAAAGTCCAAATACCAATTTTTGAGTCTGTCTGGAAACTGTGTCGCCGAAAAAAAAAAATATAATAATATTTAAAGCTTGTTATGCCCAATAATGTTTTGTGAATCGGCAAATGAATGACTTTTTATGTATGCTTAAGTTCGACCAACGAACATTTTATATTTACGGGCATATTATCTTTTCATAAGAATACGTCTTATTTAATAAGTAATGTTCGTCCATTAATGGAAACGTTACCGATTCGAATGCTTTCTTTTCAGATTGAAAATGAAAACGGAAGAAAAAGTGCACAACATTCCGCGAATAAAAATCGCGGTTTTAGGGAATATGAACGTGGGAAAATCAGGTAGGGATACATATGAGGTACAAGAAAGGGAAACGCCAAGAGGAGTGACACACCCCGTCAAAACCTTGATAAAATCCATTTCAGATTCCTGCAGTGTGACATTTCACATCAAGAACCTTAGCCAACTGACGCAAAACCCAAAATTTGTGCTTAAATAATACATGGAAATGTTTACCTTGCCGTTCGAAAAATGCTTGTCCCATTCCAGGCGGAGCTCACAGTAAATCAAAAGTCGGGAAACGTTAAATGCACCTAGTTAATAATCGTAAAAGATGCAAATCTTGGGATTTTTGGCGCTAGCCACACAAACCTACATTTATCCGGGCCGTCTGCAGCAGGATTTGGTTCAAAAGTGCGCCCAAGCAATCCGGCCTTAAAACACCATCAAAATTTATTTTTTATTTATTTTTGTTTTTTTCTTTTCTTTTTTTTTTTTTTTTTTTTTTTTTTTTTTTTTTATACGTCAAAAAGTGATTTTCCGCATCTTCGAATATCGGTTGGGAAAAAGACAAGTTTTTTTTCTGCGATTCTTTGTGCGAGGGTTAAAATCGGACCCGGATGAGAAGGAGCCGAAAGAAAATTTTTGGAAGTGACACTGGAAAATAAAAGGAAGAAAGTAGATGAGGGACCGCCGGAACAATGAACGGGGAAAAAGGGAAGAGCGTTAATGAGCAACGGAAATATCCGTCAAACAGCGGAGCAAACAAGGATCCCGCAGCACCTCCTCTCATTTCTGCAGTCGCTTTGGGGATTCCCGAATATTTTATCCGTCGACAAATCGGGAAGCGAACGTGTGAAAGTCTGGCGGTGCCGCAGAGCGAGACAGCATTTACCGAAACGCGGTCGGATGGAAAGCGCAACGCAGCAGGCGACGGTCGGAGGGTGCCCCTAACCCCCCCGTCGATTCCACGACGGAGGGCGAGTTTCCGCAATTTTACCCTTTCAAGAGCTGAGCGGGAATAAGTTTTTTGGGGGTGTCATAAGCTTCGATAACGGAAGCAGATTTGGAACCGGTGAATAAACATTTGAGCGTCCGACTCACCTAACTCGGTTAGGTATTTATTTTTAACATTAAAAATATCCGTGCTTATCTTTATGTCTCTTGAATTTAGCAATAAAATATGATGAAGAGCACCGATTTCGCATTACGTTAAAGGAGGCGTTTGAACTGTGAGACCCATAACCATTGCTTTCCATAACCAAAAAACCCTTCGGCAACGATCACTGAGCATTTTTGCTGACACGACTGCTTTAGAGTTTTAGATGTATTAATAACGAAAGTAATATTATTTTTTTGTAATTGTAATAAAAAAATGAATTCTTTTTGCAGCCTTAATCGTTCGGTTCCTCACGAGAAGATTTATAGGAGAATATTGTTCGAATGCAGGTAAATAATACGTTGTTTATGATTGGATTTGAGGTAGTGAATTGAATAATTTTCATGCTTATAAAAAAAAAAAGAAAAAATCTCCGAGCTTATTATGTTGCTTAAAACGCTTTTATTTAAGAGTGTTAAAGTTAAGTTGTTAAAACGCTATTATTTTAATTGAGTGATATTGTGCTTCGATTACGGAGCCTTTTTTAAAAATTTCTTTGTATTGCAAAGAGATCACTTATCTTCTTGCGTTCGATTTCGTTTGAGGTGTTGGAGGTGCATTATCTCCGTGTTTGATCGTGAGGAGACCCTTTCTGGGTGTTTTCATCGTTTACCTGCGAAAATTAAGAAAAAAGAAAAAGGGAAAAGGAAAACTCATTTTTATGTTTTTCTTCAATCACATTCTCTCATTTAGAAAACTGGGATGCGTTAAATGTGTCACCTCTAACCTATATTTCAGCGTTTAACCTCAATACGCATCAAGCTTTACAAAGCGGGAAAGGAGAGAGCGGAAAATTCAATTGACTTCAATTTTCCTCCGTTTTACGTTTTGCGTTTCCGAATTCATCGCGGCGGAATATCATGGAGACATTTTCAGGGAGAATTTTCTCAAGTTTTATGAAACCTTCGAAAAGGTTAAAAAAAATTTTTTTTTTTTTCGAAAAGCGGAAAAGGGAAGAAAAAAAAACGTGCATTCCCCGGCATTCGCGGACTTCTCAACGAGGGGATCCTCGGCAACAGCGGAAACAGTCAGTTGTGCAACGACAGGGGGGGGGGGAGGGAGGGAAACGTCATTGCGACAGCAGGAAACGCGAAAAATTTCGAACCGTTTGCATATAAACCGCACGCACTGCCGCTATTTGAGAAGCCCGTTGTAGCGTGCCGAGGACGGGTCATCCATTCCATGGAGTGCTGTATGCCGGGTTTTCATGCAAGCGTCTCGTCACTTTTGAATTTCCTATTCGACCAGGTATCCCGCGGGTTGCCCATCCGTTCACCGAAATCATCTTCCACAGCGGACCATCGTATGCTTTAACTCGCTTTAGTTCTCCTTCGAAGGAACCTGTCAGTGACGGTTGTACTGCTCTTTGGCCCATATCCAATGTGTAAAAATAAGACCTCGACACGCTGCCTCCGTTTCTACCCTAAAACCCTTCATTCATGCCGCTAGAAAGTTCCTTTATAATCCCGCTCTGAATACATTAACCATTCGACAATTAAGCGAAAACCATCGAAAGTTCCATACATTGTCATCAAACGACAAGGGGAATCTTTAATTTATTACCTTGTCCGAGTGTGTGCTTAACGCCATCCGATTTTGCTCAGTAATCACGTAATAAATAATAATATAAAAGAATTAGGAAGTGATCTAATATAATTTTTAAAAAAATTATTTTTATGTCGGACTGCGAAATTTTATATTTCGCCTGCAACTGCGACAGTATCAACGTTAAATGACTTCATGTCGCGGACTTCAGTATTCATGAAGTCGCAAGATATTTTCTTTTTTTTTTCAGTAAGCGGGAAAACGGCAAAAATTCGAAACGTCATTTGCTGCAGGTCAGGATTTCGTGGCCGCCCCCTCACCCTGGGGTGACACAAAATCATAAATAGATAAATCTGCGGCGTTATGGTCTCGGCCGTCACCGAAGTCCACCCATTCAAACAAAATGTTTCGATGCAATATCTGACGCATGAATATTTAGTCTGGAAATGCTTCACAATATCCGAAACCCATTCACTTAGAGCGGGGCTAACGCAGAATAATAGTTTACAAAATTAACATCTTCAAGACCATCACCCGGGCTCCGATCCACTAACAATACATGCGTATGAAAAAAAGTTTAACAAATTTAAATAACGCAACATATAATTAGATTATGTTGCGGATGTTTGAGCGCAGTATCTTAATATATCTGTTGCACATACGGAAATAGCATCAGACGCAGGAAGCTCCGTAGATTTCATTGCCACGAAATGTCCACTTCTTCAGCATCCTAAAACTGCCGATTGACCCATTTCCCGCTCTGATGGAAAGGATCTCTTGCTTCCCATGCAAATGTTATTTGCTTTCGTTGTAATTAGAATTCAAATTCAAAGTTTCAGCTAAACATTCTCGGGATAATTTTTGAAAATGCGTTTGAAAAACCCTTCGCTTCGCGAGTGAAGGAACCTGGGGATTAGAAAACAAAACAATGCGAAAAGCTTTTCGGGAACGGTCTGAATAGAGCGTTTCGGATCATGCATTTGGAAAAGTTTCCTCCGTAAGGGTGGCACGTGCAGGGTCAAGGATAGGAAAATCAAAACGGAAGGCTAAAGGATCTCACAAATTGAGAGCAGCAGTAAGGCCCAAAACGTAACCCCCCCCCGTCAGAGTTCCAGCCCTTATCTTGAATGAAGACGACGGCAGGAGGTATCATTTTCGGATCGTCAATGAATATTTTCTCCACAATAATGCAGCAGAGAATGAGTTCTGTGGAAAAACCAGTAGCAGTCAAATAGGCATTAATCACGGTCAAAATGGTTCACCCTATGCCTAATTCAGATGTTTAATTGAAAATGCAGGTTATTTTATTTTTCCTACAGTAAAATAACTTTGCAAAAACTCGCAAAGAAATTGTTGTTATTAACCCCGTACAAAAACCGGGAGATTTGCTCTGTTTTTGCCCATGAAAAGGTTTCCGCGCAAATACTCGAACGGGGGCAATATCGCAAAATTTCATTTGCACCCCACTGCTCATTTTTAAGCCCGTCAGCATGGGATAAAGATAACGGGCATTTTGGGTTATTGGAAACGAAGGTTGCCCATTGTAATATGGAAAAGTTGGAGGATTCGCTGTTGGCTCACATGACTTTACATTGTGTCCTTTTTAGAGGGGGGACAATGTACTGAATATTTTTTCATTTCACATTTTATGAGTTATCTTGCTCGCTGTGGAGGAAACAACCCTTTTCGCCCCTGTATTTTCAGTTTTCCCGACCCAAAATATTTGCCGTTGATCACGCCCCTGTCTATCAGTTTTGCACGAGTCGTCCTTAATTTTAATCATAAGATCGCTGTCATTTAACATTTCATTAACAGATGATCTCTCTTCGAAGCTTTATTCGAAAGTTGCACGAAGATACGAGAGGGTGCCGGATATTTACGCGGCAATTCGAAATCGAGAGCTTCAGGAACGGAATTTTGAAAAAAAAAAAAAAAAACCAAGGGAATGCCCCAAAGTCGATCTCTATGATGGCGCGAGTAATTTTCCCGTGCAATGCGAATTGCATACCTGCACGGAATCCAGGTGGCGATCTCTCGGCTGTCGTTTTGGGAGGCACATTCGCGGCTTCTCCTACCTGAAGAATTGCTCTTTGGGTCGGGCCGCAGCCAGAAAAAGAGCTCCCCAAGCGCGCAAAAAAATCATAGGCTCCGAATTCAAGGAGGATTGCCACGATCTAAGCCTTGAAATATCGCTGACGGTCTTTGCTCCAAATCCTACTGAAGGTAAACGACTCTTTCGAGCTGCGATGGGTGAACAGCATTCATCGTCATTGTTTAACCCATTTACGTCAACTGCAACAATGGCGCTCTGCGATCTGACGCGAGGACGTGGCAAAACGATCGCTGACACGTTAAGTCGCTTAATCCCACGATCATTGGGGAGTTTGAGGAATAAGGATGCCGCCGGAGAAGTAGAAAGAAAAGGAGTTTTGTAAATATTTTGAAAAAATTTCTCAACTTAAAAGTTTCGTTATCTTCCGAAATGTGGTCGGCTTTACTACAATTTATTAAGCGCGTTTAGAGAGCGAGGGATGCTGTAGAAAGCCCCGTAATTAAAACCGATTGGTTTTTGCCTATCCCACGGGACGCGGGGCCTCAAAAGGTGATGGATCCCGTTCATCCAGGATTAATCCTTCATCAGCAGAAGAGTCAACAGCACCGCGAAATTAAGTTGAATTAATTTTTAAATCTAAAGCCGATGATTGAAATTTCGTTCGCTCGAAACGGATACACCACTGGCAATTGTTGCAGCATTTATTTCGCGCACATGAAGCTGCTTCAGCGCAGGTTCGGCCCCCGCGACGGGTACGAAAACATTTCCTCGGGATGCACACACCCAACCCGAACGTGTTTGAACGCGAAATGGTAAAAGGATGAATTAATTTTTCCCGAATTCTCAGTGCAATTGGTAAATTAATGAACTCTCGTTGCAGATCTGCTGTACAGGCAAACGATCACCATAAATAACGTGAAGCTGGAGATAGAAATAATCGACGTCTCTGGAGAAACGGTAAGTGCGCGTTTTCGTCATTTTCGAATGGGGAAGGAGACCGAATGTTCGCCGAGCGCGTACCTTTCCTCCGAGCCTTCGGCACCGGAAATTCGCAGCCGCTTCCGCATTTAACGACCGGGATGTTGGCGCTCTCAAAACCGCGTGCCACGCATTGCCAGTGGAAAAGTAGGGTAACGTGCTTCCCCGCGGGGCGGCGGATTGGAGAGCAAGTGGGCCATAAAGTTTCTCGATCATCTTCGTATTCCAATTTCCCAAATTCCCGTCCGTAAAATAACCGAACAATTCGATGTAAATAAACAGCAACGGCAAAAGCCGATGGGTCTGCGTCTTGTCAACTCTGTCGGCTAAAAATTCGAAATTTTCAAAATAGAAAATTTTTTTTAAAAACGAGAAATCTTGACCTTTGCCAGATAAAACTTTATCCACTGGCTGGGTGGACGTCTTGCAGGTTGCGCCTTTGAGAGAGTTTTGCATTTTTTTTTTTTCTCCGATTCGTTTTCAGAGGGATTCGCCGTTTCCCACAGAACACGTCCAGTGGGCCGATGCGTGCATAATAGTGTATTCCATCACCGACAAAAGGTCTTTCCACTTTGCTCACGAGGCCCTCACGAACTTGCAAAAGTTTAGACCCATTCCGTCTGTTCTGCTCGCTAACAAGGCCGATCTGGAGCATCTCAGAGAGGTAAGTCAGGTCGCTGCTTATCATACGGGCATCGCATCGATTCGTTATTAAACAATCGATGATATCTTTGGCTGTTCTATCGATCCTGTAACGCCGCAAAGTTCTCCCTGTTCCTGATCAGCTTCCGCACCAAGCTCAGATGGCATCCTTGGCTTGTGACATTGCACAAATTTCATGTTACTCAACAGAGTCGTTTGATGATCTTCGGAAAATTGACTCTTAGAGACACTTTAGAGTGGATGTATATTTAACTACTTGGCCTTTGTTCAACTATGCATATATACGTTACACAGTGCATAACAAGTTTGTTTAATTAGAATCTATTATTGGTAATCGTATTACTAATAAAACCACAGTTTAGGACTATTATGATGCGATGGAAAATATTCATTGGAATTATGTATGTCGATGATTCATCACAGTTTACCAATATCAAAAGGTGAAATTTTTTTTTTTGATGCATTGCTCGGTGTTATTCAATATCAAATCAACTTCACAAGATACGTTATCAAATATTTTTTTGAAATCGAGGTTTCACCACACTTTCAATCTAAAGTTCAGATTACCTCCAATACTGGAACTGTTAAAATTTTCGAAAATTCCAACGTCGTAATGTAAATTTTGCATAGTTTTCGACTAAGTTCATATCTAACTTTGTAAAATAAAGGGACCTTAGTAAAGGATTTGATCCGCTTGCTTCGGTGTTAAATGAGAAGATTTTGCTGCATGCGGCGCGAATATTTTCATCGAACATCTATGAAACACTACACGATCCATCAGCGACACCTGCACGACCTGCAGCGCTGACGCCGAGGACCGTTCAAGAGTTGACACAGCCTTAAATCTGGCGCCGGCACCAATTTTGGGAAGAAGCCCTTCATTAAGTAAAATTGTTTCTCGCAAAATAAATATTATAATTCCTCGGCCCAATTCCATCGGTTCTGTTCCTGCTTCCATCATCTTTTTAAATTTCGGTTAACGACTTTATTTCAATGGTCACGGACATTTCGCACACGTTCCTCTTGCCCCGCTCGGTCGCCACGCATTTCTGGCTTCCGTCAAAGCCAAATCAAGCTCGCGATCCGCCCCAGGGAAACGGGGTTCCCCAGCAGGAGCTCCGACGTCCTTCAGCGCTCGGAAATTCCTCTCGGCACCTCTTCCGGTCGGCGCGAACGCGTCGCCCCTCGCGAAAATGCGAAAATGCCCTCGACCGAAGCGACAAATTTCCCGAAAGCTTTTCTTTCCGCGGAGCTCGCACCGAGAGCGACAACGCGCCCTCGGGGAAATTCAAACTTGGCCGCAGGAATTCGGAATCTTAATCGGGATGCCGTGAATATTTTTGGCTTCCGCTTTCCGATGTCTCGGATCCGACACAACCAAGTCGCTGGATCCGACAGCATTTGAATGCTACACTGCAAAAAATCTTTGTCTTAAACTGTTGAATGAATCAAAGAAAGGGGAAAAAAATTCCGAAATCCTGCCAAGAGAAAAGAAAAAAAAAAAAAAATTTATATTGTTTCGGGGCCCGTTTTCTTGTATAATGGGCCGCGGTAAAATGACGATTCACGCGCTTTTTCAATAACGCCGCTCCTGATTTTTCTGTAATTTCTGCACAGACCGATCAAATGGACGCGTTAACGGGACGCCTTTTGGATGAATCGAAGTCCAATCGAGAAAACTTCCATCAGGATGGTTTCTGCCGCAGAATTTGAGGTTAATAAAGCTTTTAAAAGAAAGAAAGAAAATGGCAACAATAAAAATAAAAATAAAAAAAAAAAAAAGAAAAGAAAATTAAATTCTCTGTCGAACCGAAATGAAATCGTGATTTCGACCATTTCATTTTGGACGGCGACAAATTATGGAATCGAACTGATGTTATCGAAAATTCGATTTCAGCAACAGCTTTAACAATTTTCAAGTGCCGATTCCAACCTTGAACCAGTTACATGCAGCAGTTCGGGAAATTGCGTCTAGGAGACGCAACTCTAGAGATGTTGGGACAGGGAAAAGAAACTGGTTCCTTTTCCCGCAAAATGGGAGCGAATCTCGTGGCAAAGATTCATCTCCAGGTACATTTTGCGTTGGGTTTCGGCACTTTTGGATGCGAGGTGGAATTCCGGGTGCGCACCGAGGCTCAGCGGAGGCGACCGAAAATTGGGTTAGACAGAATTGGGTTATCGCCTGAGATGCGATGCATTGTTCCCACCTCCAAAATGTAAAGGCAATCGCGGAAAAAGCGGGCGAGAAACTCGTCAGACGGACGGAAAGGGAAAAGAGGAAAAACAAACTGAGCAAAAGATTGATTGCGTTATTTAACGGGAATTTTGTGATGCCTTCCGTATTTCGAGCAGAAGAAACTGTGGCAGTAGTGTAAGAGAGACGGACACAAGTAAACACGTATAAATAAGCTCGAAAGCTCGGGGCAGCGATGAAAAGGAAGTGCATTCTTCGGTTTTATTGCCAAGGACATGTTCGAAAAGTTCATCGTCCCGGAGGTGAACTTTTAGACAGACGCGACTCAAGAATGCTGTACAAGAAACCAAAAATTCCTCTCGGAACTTGCGCAACGGCTTCGAAATTCTCTGCTTAGACTCGGAATCCCACGGATTTGCTCCCGGAGCGGTGGAAACCCCTCGGAAGCGCAAGCAGGCGGTCAGCGTGGAAATCCTGTAGTAATCGGAAGTGAGGAGTGAATGAGTCACTCGTCGGCCGCGCGGATTGTTTCGCGACAAGACGCACGCCGACAACGGAAATGAAGGAAAAATAAGCGAACTCATTTCGATCGCACCACCAAGCGGTCGGGAAACGTTTCCACCCGCAGCACACTTTTCCTCCGCGCCGGGGTAATTTGGAAAATCCGCGGTCCCCGCCCCCCCTGCCGGAAAAGCGAAGAGAACCTCGGATGAAGGCGCTTTCCGCGTGTAAAATTCGCCCCCCGCTTGCCATCGCGGTGATCACTCGCGGTTGATTCAGCAACCAACTGCCGAAGTCCGAAAGAGCGAAATTCGCGTTTTATGTTCGCACTACCGAAATATTCGCGGTCAATAACCCAAAAGTCAAACCGCGGCAAACGAATTTGACGCCGCAGGAGAGGCGTTCTCGGTGATTTTCCACGGCGTTCGCTGCCAACCTCGTCGAAGGCACGCTAATGATCCCGTTCCGGCGATCCTGTTGCAGGTTGACGAGTTGAAGGGCAGAACGGTGGCCCTGCAAAACAACTGCCAGTTTTACGAGATTTCCGTGGCCGAGGACAGCGGCGACCTGTACCAGGCGTTCGAGTGTCTCCTCAACGAGTGCAAGTACCTCCGCCAGCAGAATTCGAACCAGACGAAGTCGAGGAAATTTTCCGTCACGAAAATGATCGGCACCCTCATCGGGGCCAACGGTAAGACCTGCTCCCCGATCCCGCATCAGGGCGGCACCGTCGTCGTCTGCAGCAAAGGCGACCTCCACAGGAACCGGATTTTGAAGAGGCGGCAAAATTTCGTAGCGACCACTTCCCTGTGACATATAGAAAGCTCCGAGGGGTATGAGACCTAACGGGGAAGCGGAAACGGATCGGGCGTATCTCGCTTGCCGGCAGGAGAGGGTGCCCTGCTCGGCGAGCGGCAAACCGAAAAGGAAAGTCCACAGTTGAGTGCAATTCCTGCTGCAGCTCCCTGGTGCCTGAAAGGGCAGTCGATTGCTTCGCCCACAAGTTTAAATGTGTAAATTTCGAGTCAAAAAAACATTATTTGTCTGTAGAACATTCTATGTATAATTTGCTCTCGACAGCGGCAAGGACGCCAATTTTTTGCTCAAATTAATCGCTCTTCGTCTCAATTGAAATTGAGTGTCGAAATGAAATTGGCCCAATATCAGTTTCGGCGACAGAAATCGATAACCTTCGGTTTAATCCCGAAATTTTCATAATCTCCCTTAGGATGAGGCACATCGGGTTCTCGTCAGCATCCCCGTAGATTACTGCACATATTCATTATGCATTATGTAATCTATTTAATGAAGTTTAAATATAACGCTGCACTAATTAAACGTTTCATCGGAGTATTCCCAGCTAATAATTCTCTCACATGTTTACTTCATTATATACAAAAACAATCTTTATATAATTATGATTCATATAAACCTATTTAGAAATCCCAATTTTAATTTTCGGTTCAATATATATGCAAGTTTCCCATCGATAAATTCATCGTCATCATCATCTTAAGTTAGCGTGTATTTTTTTAAGTACGCACAAAACACCTTTCAGATGTTCTATACAAAAGCTTGCCAAATCATAATCTCGTACAACATATCACGTGCATTACTAATTTACAACACCAATATCCAAAATTTTAAAATGTATATATCTTCTTGGTTGTAAATTACATATCCTCATATAACACTCAGATAAGTTTGAAATATAAAAAAATTCGTTGCATTATTTTATGAAAAAAAAACCACATTTTAGAGGTAATAAATTAAAAAATAAATTTTATATTATCTTAAGGGAGTTATTAATTCTGAGCCATAATGTTTGCGGTGTATACAATTTTGTATACAATTTTATAGAATCGTTTCAAAAAAAAAAAAAAAAAAAAAAAAGAGCATTTTTATTTTTATTACTGGTCTAAGAATTATAGTTTGTCACGGTATATCGATATAATCAAAATAGCGTAAATCGTGCCACGTCGTGGAAAATACGAAAATACGTAGAACTATCATGTGAAGAACGGCAAAATGTTTGTCGTCGATAAACGCAAAAGATATGTTATGGGTTATGACGGACCATCCGAGAAAGCCTCCAGATTTGAAAAACAAATGTAATATTTAACTTCTGATTCGAATTTAAAAAATTACATCCCAAACTCTTTAAAAGTGTCGGTGAAACTTCTATCAAGGGATGAAAAAATATTTTTATAAGTAACACGTACATTTCCATTTAAGGGAATCACAAAGCACCTAATGTAAATCTTGTAGAGTTAACAGATCCTCAGTTGATTCGACTGAAAGTATAATGAACACAATTCGTTGGAGACAAAGGAGCTTGTGAAAATTTTTATTTTAAAAGAGTAACATTTTTTTAAAGTTTTATTAAAAAAAAAAAGGAAAAAATATATATATATATATAAATGGCTGTGAATTTGTTAATTTATAAATGTGTAAATAAAATGCAATTGTAAAATAATTGTTAAGAACTAGAAAATATAAATGTCATAATTGAATAATAAAGTTGCCGTCAATGTTTCCCGCTCTTTATATGTCCCGCAGTCGAAAAATTGTACACGCTGAAATGGGTGCAGAGAATTGCTGCGGAGGAGGTCAAAATCTTCGCCTTGTGCGTGCTCTTGCAAATCTGCTCGAAGAGATCCACAAAATTTCCCGGCGGCTGCTCCCCCCGGGAAAGCGTCCTCGTTTCACCCTTTCAATGCAAACACCACAGTTTGAATTTGCCTTATTTCTTGACGGAAAAACCGACAAATCGCCAAGAAAGCGCATTCAAAGGGAACGCGAAAAACGAACGTGCTCCCGAACGAATTCACATTCATATTCAGCGCTGGGAGACCCGTTCCCGTTGGCTTTTTTTCAAAGGGCGAAGTGAAAAATTTCCCTGGTTTAAAAGCAATTTCCACGACGACGGGGGGAAAAGCAAGGAAAAAACTCGAAATTAGTAATTAGAGAGCTTTTCCCGCGGGGTTCGACGAACTCTCCGCGGGTTTTCCTCATTTCATCCGAGTTTTCTCCGTGGTCGGACGCGAGTTGAGGAACGTTTTCCGCAGCGATCGCAACTGCAAAATCCGAGTCGCCCGTCCCAACGGGGCGCCGGCACAGCGATTGCTAACCGCTTTTGCTTGATGATGAGCCCAGAAAAACTTCCCGCAGAGACTTATTTCAGCGGCGATGCAACTTCCGAGGCACCCGGACGCGACCGCACAATGAAAAATTCATCAACGCGAAAAAGCGACGGAGACGCGGATCGTTACAATTCGAACGTCAATTTCACTCTTCGGGAAGTCCTTCGCCACCACCCCGAACGGCCCGGCTGAGGCGTCCTCGACGGCCTCTTGCCGCGTCCGCGAGGAATTTTGCCGCGACGCTCGCGGAAGTGATTTTGCCCGGTGCGGAATACCGACCCGGGGATGGACGTCGACGTCGGAACCTGAAACGTCATCCGGAAATTCCGAAAGTGAAGACGAGTTTATTTTGCCACCTCCGAGAGAACTGAACGGTGAAGCTCGAGCTTTTGCCATATTTTATCAATCTGACCCTGCATTTCAGGACAATTACCAAATTACCATTGGCAGGGCAGAGAATAAGCTGCAGAGCAGTTTATCGCGGGCAAAAGCTGGGTTTGTAGCGCGAGATGAACGATGCGGTGACGGCTTTTTGGGAAAGCTTTTTCAGGATGGTAAAATATACATACATGTATTTTGTTTTTTTTTTTTTTTTTTTTTTTTTTATAAATACACCGAAGCCGGGGAAATTTCCCTTACCGACGCCGTGAGCTTTTCGAATTTCCGGTCTTGTTTGGAAACCGAAAGGAAAAAAAAAAAAAAGGAAGAGCCCAGGTTCGGCGGCGGAATCGTCGAAAGTTTTGAAAATTTTTCCGGAAGTCAGTGCCGCGGAAATGGACGAAAAATTCGCGGTCGCTGTCTGCCTGCCCCGAGACAACGGGCCCTAAGTGTTCGCAATCGTTTTTAAATGAAAAAAGCAGTGAAAAAATTTTCCTCAAGTTTCAGCTATGCTTTTCCCGTACATCAAAGTACAAATAATTGTTTTAAACATTCAATATTTGTTCTCGTTCTGAATACAATTTCCCCAGTGTGGAGCGATAACCTTTGATTGCGGTTATGACATCGATTCAACAAATAAAATTCTCAGATTATATACTATTTCGCAATATCAACTTATGTAATTGTACAATTCCCCAGGTCTGATTTAGATGTCTTTCCCGAATCCGAAATCCAACGTTCAAACAACTTCGGAAAATGATGCATTTTGATGTTGTCGTTCTACAGCGTCACATTTTCCAGCAATCCTCGGTCATTTGCAGGAGAGGATTTCCGTGTTCGCGTGCACATTTGTGCCGCGCAAGCGATGGCACTTGGAAAATGGTCAAACCTCTTCGACCGGAGGCGCTCCTCAAACATTGCTCCTTAAGCAGAGCACCTCCGACGTGGTTTTGCGAATCGCGAATCGCGGGTGATTTTCATTTTGCGAACTTTTCCCCCTGCCTTTTCAGCGAAAATCAGTGCCGGCACGCGAGGACGACCGCTCTTGTCGGATAACTCCATTTGATATCTTGAAATTTTCACCGGGATGAAAATCCTTTTGGAAACCCCTTTGTGAGCGACGGCCGAGAGCAGAAACGAAAAAGAAAATATATTAAACTGAAAAAATTCGCGAGTTATAAGTCGATGAGAGAGAACTTTTTTTTCAAGCTCTTTGCCAAGTTCAAGTTTTTTTGGAACGTGGCACGTAGGACGCCGACGAACGGTGACTCAGACGCTGCCACGGCGTTCGGCATATTCGGACCGACCCAAGCGACGGCACCAGGGGAGAAACCGACTCCAAAATGGTTTCCGCCACATTTTACAAAACTTTCATCTTGTTCGCGTTCCTCG
The DNA here is from genome assembly GCA_028565995.1 of Ricinus marginatus. NCBI lineage: Eukaryota > Metazoa > Arthropoda > Insecta > Psocodea > Ricinidae > Ricinus > Ricinus marginatus. Next base: position 22,622 of record JAOWBB010014745.1, read on the forward strand.
GCGTTAGCGCGGTGCGGTCTCGTGCGAACGTGACGGAAACACGAATTTCCAACGCGAAATGTCGAAATTTTTCGCTGCGGGACTCGCGGGCGTTCTCCCCGGGATTTCCGACTCGCTGCGGCGCGCTTGTGTCACGGAACCCGCTTGCATTATTTCCCGATATCTGCGCCGCAAAAGGGAAGACCCCCAAATCTCGACGCACGGTCGCGTCGCAACTCGATTTGCGGCATCGAACGGGTCCGAAACCGTCTCCTTACGACGCCTCCGCCGTCAAACAATTTACATTTATATTGATAACAAAGTTATTTTCGTTAATTAATACATAACACGCAGAAAAGATGACCGATGCGAGCCATCGGCATTTGCATAATTAAATGAAATGGGTTCGTTCGGGTCGGATCTTGCGAAGGGATTCGACAGACGCGAGAGATTCGCGAACGATTTTCCCCTGCGGAAAAATCGGTGCTCGGGTTAAGGCACGACTTGCCGAGGTGCGGAAGACGGCGTTCGAACGTCGGCGACAGCCCTCGCGCTTCGGCACCTGAAATCCAGGTCCCGGGTGGTCGGGTTCTTGCGCCTCGACTCGGAGCGCCGGGAACTCGCCGGGAGGTCGGCTCCGCATCCCGAACGGAATCGAGTTTCGAGGCGAGCAAGCTCAAAACCGCGTTCGCTCTTTCGCGAATCTCCTCACGGTGCCCGTCCGGTTGTTCGGAGGACGAAAGTCAGAAAACTTCGCCGGCCCCGCGGAAGGCCTTTCGCAGCGGGCGAGAGACCGTTCGGCGGTTCCACCAGAATCTAACTCCGTTAAGGTCGCAAAAAGGCGACGGGTCCCTGACCGGCGGAGCCCCGAAAGGGCTCTGAATCGGCGTCGCGCCCCGGCGAATTTCGATCGTTTCGCATCTCCCGATTCTGAAATGACTTTTCCGCTGTCGAACGAGCAATTCAAGCAATATTTAACGAATCCGAAGGAATTTGCTGATGCTTTCAAGTGCGCCTCGCTCCGATGGTTCGTCGGCTCCGTGGAAAGTTTGAAGCGTAGAAATTAAAACATAAGCAAGTGCACTTCAGGCTTGTATTCCTCGCTTTTAACAGCGTGCATTCGCAACGGGAGACGTAATTAGATGGAATAATTAGAACACAGCCCTAAATCAAGCATCGGATAATTTGTTTAAAAAAGAAACATAATTATTGTTAAATGTAAATGGATTAGTCATGTGGATGGAGAAAAAGAATATATATTGTTACAATTTTTTTTTCTCGTGACGAAACTATTTACATGCAAATTGATCGTAATAATACACCCAGCGCGTCTTGCAAACCTGCCCGCTGAAGGTAAAAACGCTTTGCGGATCACTTTCGGGATAATTGCACATAAATCCGAACTAGTTTCGCGCGTGCATCGTTCGAGATCCTGCATCAATGGGGACGCGACTGCACCCTCGTCTCGTTTTGGCGCCCGGGAAATGAGTTTCCCGTCCTGGGAAACCGCTGCTGCTCCGCCGCCAGAGAGCGTCAGGGAGGAGGGGGGGGGGCGTGGCACGGAAGCCAGGTTCGGGGCAAGGTGACCGCACTGCAAGCGCCCTCTGGGATTGCATCACGCCCGGCGGAAGTAAACAAACGAAATCTCTCGCAGCCCTCCGACGGTGCAGTCGGCTCCGCGTTGCAGCCGCGATACTCGACGCGCAGTACGCGATCCGTCAACACGTGGCGCTTCGCCCTCCATGTGATCCGCGACGTTTCGCGATTTGTAGAGGAAGCGAGGAAAGAAAAAAAATAAATAAATAAATAGATAAAAATCCGTTTTTCATTGTGCGGTTTCGGTTATTTCGCCTCCGGATCACAAAGCGCACGATCTTCAGGCAAGTACACGAAACTCCTGACGCTTTGCACGAGTGGAGAAACCCCAGTGGCGGAGGCATCGCCGCCCGATTTTCCGGGGGGGGTGGGGTGTTTGTGCCCCGGTTAAACCTCTGTGCAAAAAGCAACCCTCCCCCATCGATCCTTTCCCTCGGAAAAACCCAAAGATGAAGCCCTCACATCATGAACATGTCGATGCACGATTGCTCAACGTTACGAATTGCGCACATTAAAATTCTTCAGCCGCCGTTATTTAGATCGCCTGGGTCCACTTTTCTCTTCTGCCAATCAAACCTAATTTCTTTTTTTTTATGTTAATTAAGACAGAATAAATTGATGACTAGGAAAGAAAAGGTATCGTTGAGTTTTCGCGAATGACTTAGCGGTGCGGGGTTGATTACCTGAGGTTCTGGCCTCCTCCCCGGTTGTATGCAACGTTTTGGGACCCTTTTCAGGCTCCGTCCCAATGGCGAAGCACGCGGAAGTGCTCCTTGATCGGGACTGCCTCGAGAGGTCGATGAAGCGTTGGGCACTCTAAGGGGAAAGCCCGAAGACTGTCGAATTCGAGGCGCCCTGCATTGGGATAAAGAGCGAGACAGGGTAAATGAATGGCACTTAGGTGAAATTTTACCCTTGTTTGCTTTTCCCGGGGATCTTTTCGGCCCCCGGGGGCGGAAATTCCGGAAGGGAAATCGCGTTTCAACCGGTCAAGTTCTTTTCCTTTTTTTTTTTTTTTTTTTTTTTTCTGTTGCAGGAATCCGCTGCTGTGCACTCCGTAACGAGCCGCGGCGAAAGCTCGTGCTGTTCGTGCTAATCGAAGAATATTTTTTTTTTTTTTTTCCTGCACGGTCTTCAATGAAAACTGGTTAGTTAATGAAAGTTAAGTGCCGGAGAGAGCAATACACCGGATAAGAGGATACGACTAATTTTCGACGAGAATGACTGACAGTGCGTGAGGTCGAAATGCCGCGGAAAGACAAAGTGGCGAGCGTCTCCGAGCGAGGATCACTCCCCGATGTCGAGGAGGAAGGCGCCGCGAAGAAATGCGACGGAACCGCGGCCCCTAAGGACAGCAACCCCCCCAGCTTCCAGCTGCGGAAGGAAATTGGGCTCCTCGACGGGGTGGCAATCATCGTCGGCGTGATCATAGGTTCCGGGATCTTCGTCTCTCCAAAGGGAGTTCTCATCAGCGCCGGATCGGCCGGCATGGCTCTCATCGTGTGGGTCCTGTCCGGGATGCTGTCCCTCGTCGGAGCTTTGTGCTACGCGGAACTAGGTGACGAAACAAAGCAGAATACAGTAATATCGACAAAAATTGGCATCTCGCTTGAACGATTGGTGCCAGACAATTACCCAAAACTTCCGGCTATAGGTCAAGGCGCGCAACTATCCAAAATGCGATTTCTCAGTCAGATATTCGCATCGTGAATATCTGCATGAAATATGCAACGTTTCTCCTCGAACCTCAACCCCCGTGTTGCTTGCCAAGCGTCTGACGCGCTTAGAGACGGAAAAAATTTCACCGGTTCTTATAACCGATGAGTCCAATCCGGTTATAACGGGTGTAAACTCTCTTCGTTCTCCTTTGCGGCCGGATTCGATCGGCCAGGTCCTAAAAGGAGGCGAGAATCCATTTCGTACCGCGTTCTCGCAATGAGTTAACACTTCCACTACTTCGGGTACCCTGTGGAAGTCGTTGCAATTCGAACAATTCGCCCGTTCTTAACGTTAATATCACAGCCGAGCCGTTCGAATCGTTTTTCCGCAGGAGCAAGTGGGATCAAATCACGTTTCTGGCCCAGTGCGATGCCTTCTTCGCACGTGAAAAAGAACACAATCCCGTGAAGTTCCAAATACTTACGGTACCATATGAATTGCAAAAGCTCGCGTATGCCTGTCGCATCTCAACCGGCGATCTGTAATGTCATTTGCTGCAGTTTCCGACGCGCACTGCAATCGGAACTGCCACGGTCGGTGACCACATTCTAGTAAATCGCATTTCGTGTAATTTTCAGGTACCGCAATACCGAAATCAGGGGGCGATTACGCTTACATCAACGAGGCCTTCGGTTCTCTTCCGGCTTTCCTGTATTTGTGGGTGGCACTTTTCGTGATAGTTCCTACCGGAAACGCAATCACTGCTCTCACTTTCGCCCAGTACATACTCCAACCGATATGGCCGTCGTGCGCCCCGCCAATAACAGTTGTGAGACTCATAGCAGCAGTTATAACATGTGAGCTAAGTTAGGTTGTTGCGTTTTGCGGTTGTCTTCATTAAAATTCATCGTTTCCACCTTTTGAAACGTTTCAGGTCTCTTGACTGCCATTAACTGTTACGATGTGAAATGGGCGACCAGGGTTCAGGACATTTTCACGGGTACCAAAATATTAGCGTTATTAGTTATTATAATTACCGGATTGTACTCCTTTTGCACGGGTAACGTCGGCTCCTTCGAAGATCCCATGGCAGGAACCGCCACGGAACCGGGGTACATTGCCCTGGCGTTCTATTCGGGACTTTTCTCCTACGCCGGATGGTAAGTTGAGTCCGACCGGGAGTCCAGAAACCGTAAAGCCAAATCTGTTTCACTGCATTTTGTTGATTGTCAGGAATTACTTAAACTACGTTACGGAAGAACTAAAAGAGCCGCACAAAAACTTACCTCGTGCGATATGCATTTCAATGCCCACGGTTACGATAGTCTATGTACTCGCCAACATTGCCTATTTTGTGGTTCTCACCCATGAGGAACTCATATCCTCGAATGCCGTGGCTGTGGTGAGTTGGACTGCGAAGAGGAATTAAAACGACGCCTGCCGAAGGCGGTTTTTAAAGAAAATTTCCCAATTCCAGATTTTCGGCGACAAAAAACTGGGAGTCATGTCGTGGACGATGCCGTTTTTCGTGGCTTGCTCGACTTTTGGGGCCCTTAACGGAGCCATCTTCGCAAGCTCTCGCCTTTTCTTCGTCGGCGCCCGGCAGGGCCACCTTCCAGCAGCCATCGCCCTGATCAATGTCACCCGGTACACGCCCGTTCCATCGCTCGTGTTTTTGGTAAGTTTCCCTCGGCACCCGCCGCCGAATTTGGGCACTGCCGACCATTAACTCTCGTCGACGGTTACAGTGTATCATCACGCTGATTCTTCTATTCATCGACGACGTGTACGTCTTGATCAATTACGTGACGTTCGTGGAGGCTTTGTTCACCCTCATCTCCATATCGGGGCTGTTGTGGATGCGTCGGACCAGGCCAAATCTAAAAAGGCCGATCAAGGTACGCCACAGGTGAATTTCGCTTTGCTTTTAGCGAATTTTCCTTAAGAGAATTTCAAATGATCGAATTTCGATGTTTCAGGTGAATATTATTCTTCCAATATTATTTTTCGTAATTTGTGCATTCCTCGTTGTTCTTCCCTGTTATGTGACTCCAGTTGAAGTCGGTGTTGGTTGTGGCATCATAATTTCCGGGATACCGTTTTATGGAATTTTTATATATTGGAAAAACAAACCTAAGTGGCTTGTTAATCTATCGAGTATGTTTTTCGTTATTTCGTAAGCCGAAATTATCCAGTTTTTCGATTTGTTGTTATTTAATTAATTCCAGAATTATTTCCACGTAATGCATGTTATTTCAGATCAGTTCAATTTGTTCTGCGCCAAAATGTTTATGTGCGTATTGGAGGATAAAACACACTAAAAAAAATGACGAAGAAATTATTTTCCAAAGACGAACTAATCAAATTCTGTACATAATTTAAGAAATGAACGGATGCTGTTCGAAATCGTGTACTTTTCTCTGTATTTGATACTTTTTCACATTAAATATATTCAAGCTTTTTTTTGTTTATTTCGTTCGAAAACAAATTTAATTTGATAATTTTTTACTTATGAAATCAAAATTATAATATTTGTATAAGGATAGCTGGCAGAGTTTGAATTTTGTTTGATACATCCGTTTTGTTTAAAAATTTAATCGAATCTATCATTTAAAAACTGAATTTCATTTTAAGAAAAAGGAAAAAATTAATGCAAATGATTTAATAAAAAAATTTGTCAAATCCATCATTTGCACTTTATTTTGAAATTTTGTTACGTGTTAAATTTAAACATTCGTGTTTCGTTTAAAATTTAATAATGAAATAATTAAAAAAGTTAAATAATGGAATAAAAATATTTAGACGTTATAACTCGAAAAAATATTTTATTAGTACAAAAAGTAGCAGCAAATATCTGTTGTTTTTATTTTAACGATATTAATTTTTTTAATAAAAAAATCAGCACAAAAATAATATAAAAGATATTGTTATTGCTCTATTTGAAAAAATGTCATTTTTTTGCAATATTAACGATTACTACGATTAAACAGGGTCTTTATTTTTAAGTATAAACTTTTATATGTGTATATATATATTTATAAATATATATAGAGACCAATAATTAATCAGCGCCTTTGCTATATACAAAATAAGACACAATTATTTAAAAAACCTCTCATTTATATATATTACACTCCTGTTGTAATATGATATAACAGTTAAAAGAAAGAATTAAATTTCTTTCAGTTTTAAAATTTATAATTATTTTAATTTACAACTTAAAAAAATTATAAATTAACTTAATTATTTTCATCTTCATTTGCATTAAGTTTCTTATACTGAAAAAGTTCCTAATCAAGGTGAATTATAAGATATTTTTTTAATCAGAAATGTAAATTAATTTAGTTTTAAAATAAAAAATTTCAAAGCTTGTCTAACTGAAGGTGCGCAAAGTGCATTTGAAAAATGTATTACTTTCGCTTGATTTTAATCTTAAATTAGGATTAAAATGGACATAAACATCTTCAAAACACTTTAATTATTAACTCTGTTTTTTAGTAGATGATATCCTAGATCGTCATGATAAAGAAAACATTAATTATATTAAATCTACAAAAGGCATGATACCAAGGCACATAAATTTCCTTTCTAGGCTACACCCTCACAGGAAGGGATTGCTGGAGTGTCCAGGTATTACTTGCTGAAAGAAAAAATGAAAAAATTAGTTGAGGAAGCTCACTGAGGTAAACTGAGGAAAATTCGTTTAATTTTTAGAAAAATTAAAGGTTAATCGCAAACGACGCTTTAAAAAAAATACCCAGTGTTCGATTTAAAAACTGAAAAGGTGGCTACGCCAACACTTTATAAATCAAAATAATGCTTTATAATCAAATCTATAAACAATCAAATTTATTTTTTTTAATAAAAGAGAAATTATTTGTTGTATAAAATATAACTCACTGTTAAATTTCCTTTTCCGTTCCAATTTGCATTTGTAAAAGAAGTGTTATGATTGGTGGGCAAAGTATTATTTATCCAGAGATTGTTGCCTGCCCAAGGGTTGCTGAAAGAACTGCCACTGCTGCCGTTCACACTACCATTTAAGTTAACGTCATTACTGTTTCTTTCAGCTTGAAATATTAATCCTGATGTAAATGGATTGTGCACATTGCTGTTGGTAATATCAGCTTGAAATGGATTCAAAGAACTGCTCCCTTCGACGCTGCTCGACGTCCACCCATTAACTGAAAAAGTTAAAATACTCGTTTAAAATTTGGTAATAAAACAATGGAATAAATAATTTAAAATTTAACCATTTGAGTAAAGAGATATACAAACACTGTATCTTGGAAATCTATTCAGGTGTTACAAAAACAAATTGTTATACATTTTAGCTGAAACATATTTCTTTTTATACACAAGACGCTACATCAAGAACCTTTAATAACAAAAGTACAAAGAAGTTTTTAAAACTGAAAACCAACCCTGAAGATTTTGATTTTGAGATTGTGATTCGTGCTGCATTTTCATCAAGCAATCCAAATCCTTGAGAGCTGCGTACTTGTCTTCGGATGGCGCTTGCAATTTAGCAGATGGAAAAGAGGCGGAGGAAGTCATAGCTGCGATTGTAAAAATTGTCATCAATGATGAATTCAGGAAAACAAAAAAAAGACGAAAACGTAAGAAAAATAATAAACTTTGGCAAAAAGTTATAAATTGAAAATGGAAAAATTAAACTCACTTGAATTGAAAATGGGATTGTTGTCGAAATTTGCAAAAGACTGCTGCTGCTGCTGCGGTGGCTGCTGCTGTTTCTGGTTCTGAGATGTATTCGTTACGGGTCCGAAGATATCAGTCAAGTCGAAAGCGGAAGCGCTTGTTTTAAACGAATTCATCGGAATCTTGAAAGTAATTAAATGAATTAGGTTTGAATTTCGTTAAATCACAATTACGAATAAAATGTAATGTTGAAAATATGGCCAGTCACACTTATTTGCTCACCTACGTACATAATACACTGAACATTATAATTTTGGTAAATAAAAATATAATGTAAATTATTAAATGGTTGGGAAAAGATAACTATACAATATTTTTATTTATCGACAAATGTTTAATAGATAAAAATTCTTCATGAATATTTACAATTAATATTAATGCAGTACATCAAGATCGCTAAGAACAGAGGCCAGTATCTTCCGATTTACAAAAGATATAGATAATATTTCTGTTCGCATTGATTCCATTCAACGAATCATTTTCTTATAACAATTGAGATTTATAAAAAAATATTTATGTTATCATTGTTTCCAATAAATCATAGTATAATTGACATCAAGTGTTAATACTTTCTATTATTCCCCAAAAATTAAGTACAATAATCGTATGCACTTCCGAATCTTCTTAACGCAAAAGTAAAATTTCAATAAACCAAGGAGCGCTACGCGAAATTCATAAATTACATAATTTCACATCAATATGGCGAAACATTTTATATTATTCGCATTTGAACAATTGGATGCTCACACTCAAGCTTGTAAAATACAAATAAATAATCGCAGTTTATCCGAAATGGTATCAAAAACGGAAAACTTTACAATAATTTAGGCCGGCAGTAAAAAAGCGTTAGCGTTAATTTTTAACCATGAACTCTTTAAGCTATAAATAAGTGCTCATAATTTACATAAAAAATATTTTTCTTTTCATTGAAGAATGATAAAAAATTGTAAATGTGGCATTTCGAAGTAAATTATATATATATAATTTATATTACTAATTCGAAAAAAAAAATTTAAGTTGTAACCAATCAAATTGAAATAGAAAAATGCTAAAATTTTCGATTTAATAATCTTATTATAATAATAATTATAACATTAAATCGAAAATAATATTAAAGGGAGTAAAAACCCGATTTCGAACTCACCTTGAGGTAAATAAGAAACGGAAAACATTGTAAGTTCGACGAGTATAAAAACGTTTCTATACTGAGACGAATCTCCCCCGAATCAAGAATCATCACATTAGATGTTAATGTTTTTTTAACCAAGAAAAGAAAAAAAGAGAATGAAAAGACATACTATCCCACAAGTGGGAGTATACCCTGACTTATCAATTAATCGTGTACCAATCATTTCCAGACACCAAGAGCTGATCCAGTGTTAATTTGATTATTTAAAAATTGGCAAGAAAAATCATAAATGACCAAATGAAACTAAAATTAGGAATTTTTCAATATTCTAGATACATCTATATATAACTGCTTTAATTTTTAATGTCTTCTCCAGTTTCACAACTTTTAGGAATGTCTTCGAAGGCTTGGCTTCAAGCTGTAGTTTATTCGAATGATCTTCATTCCTTACAAAAATTAAAAATCCTTTTAACATCCTCGCATCCATCTCAATAATTTAAATATTTCGACAGTCATCTGAATTCGAAATAAAACAGGAAAAGATACAAGAAAATATTTTAATTATTGAACAACAAGATTTATTGATAGCTACCAAATTCATTAAGTTTCATAAAAAATTTTGATCTTATCCACAATATTGAAGGAAGTTTTGCAGTATCTTTTTATATATATGAAAAGTAATATACACAAAATTAGTTATTCTTTAAAATAATTTGAATCATATTCATCTTATTAAACAATATTTTAAATATTGTTTTGCATTCAAATTAAATCTTCATTATTAAATGTCTATTTCTCCTTTTTTTTGAATGAAAAATATCAATTAACATACCTGCGGAGTTCTTGTGTTCAGTGTTAAGGAAACGCCTAATGGAGATTGAGAATTAAGACTAGAATTAGGAACAACTGTGTGCTGTGGTTTGTAACTGTCACAGACAGCTGAAGGTGACACCACTGGCATGGGAGAATGTGAATTGCCATTCCTTAATACAGCTGAAGGTTCCATGTAATATCTTTTTTTTTCATATTTTGATATCATGAAGTCTTTAACAAGTAATTCATCTTTGGTATCTTGGACATGATTTGGGTCAAACAGAGCTAACCAAACCTTCTTGCAATACTGTAACAAATAGAATTTTAATTTCTTTTTATTTAAATGTTACAATAATAATATGCCAAATAATTGAATGTAGTTTATTATTAAACACTACAGTAATTTTTTAACTGAGTTATATTTAATTTTATCTAAATGTATCTGATCAGAAATTTTTAATTAATAATATGTAACAATACTTAAAATTTAGAATATATGATATTTAATTATGAAAATTATAAAAAATTTATCATCAAATGCAAAGTACTTGTTTCCTCAGTGACTGAAAATCTAGAACAATAAGTTATTATATTGCAAAATATATTTAATTTAAGAAAATTTTTAAATCATCATATTAACTTTTTTCTAACAATTTTTTTGTATGTAATACTAAAATTATGATATTATTAAATTGTAACATATAAAAATTATTTTGAAATTACATGCACATGAATATGAAATAAAGAACAATTACACTTTAGATTATCACAAAATTAATTAATAATAAACATAAGGTTCAATTAAAAAAATTTTATTGTAATATAATAATAATAATAATAATAATAATAATAATAATAACTAAATTTGGTACAATTCTTTATTAATAATTTTTAAAAGATCCCAGTGTTAAGAAGTGGTTGAGATTATTTTTTTGTATGGTTGAACAATAAATGTAAAGCTATTATAAAAATAAAGATCATTTAATATTTAGTCTCAACCATATGAGAAGAGAATCATTAATTTAAAAATTGTAATAAATTTAAATAAATAACACCACATAACTTTATAACACTAGTAAATAATAAATTTCAAAATGTAACATTAATAAAAATTTGTTTCCCATTGAATTACTAAGATTTTATCAAAATAAAATCAATTTCACTTTAGTAAAATTCCCAATTTCAACAAATAACATTAATTTCATTCCTAAATTAAAAAATTATTAATTGTTATTGACCAATTACCAATTTATCAGATCTAATTTTATATGATGTTTATTAATGAAAATGAAAATTGATCTTATTCCTGTGACTAATGTAATTTTTTTATGGAAATGTTTTACTTTCTCCTGGGCAAACATTAAAATGATCTGTTCAGAAAACCTATTTATTTAAGTTTTGAAGTGATACATATCATAAAATTCTAACACTCATTAAAAATTTAAAAATAAATATTCATAAATTTATATGAATGTAGAACTTAAAAATTTTAAATTAGATAATAAAATAAAGCAATAAACCAAATACCTCATTTCCTCTTGATTGTATAGATCCTATTTCCTCTGGTGTGAAAGTTGCCATGGAGATTGATTTGACCCGATGAGGCGGTGTTAGACCCCTTCTGTAAAAGCACAAATATGAATAAATTCAAGACGAATAGTTAAAAACAAAAATCCGTTAATTTTCATGTTCAATAAATTTTATTTGAACGGCATCATAAATTCTTTGGCTCTTTAAATTCTCATTGGAAATTGTGGTAAAAATATGATTTAAATAATCTTAAGAAATATTTTCCAAACATCGTCTGTTAAATTACTTATATTAATTTATTTATAAGTCCTTTGTTTGACATTTGAGTCACGTTAAGGTTGCCTAAGAGAAAAAAAGAGAAACAAAAGGAGTGAAATAATTAGTGCTTCCATCAAATTTTTACTTACAACAATCCAGAACACGATGTGCAAACGAAGGATCCTATTGTCATATTTACATATGTCGGCCCTCTTTGGTTGCAATCGAAACATTGTTTATTTCCAGGTAAAGACACTAAATTACGTAAAATTTTTAGATGTTTCTCATCCAGCTTCTTTCTGTTAGAAGCCATCTTGCCTAAAATTAGTAAACGCAGATTTCTGAAAGGATCTCAACGACACTGAATTTCTGTCTCCGGATTGGACGTGCGAACCGGAAGTCGGTTTTAATTATCGGTAAACAAAACCGAAATTTTTATCTTAAAATAAATTTCCTCGTTTCCTTTCTCGGGATAATGCTTTTTTAAATAACCTTCTCCAATAAAAAATGTAAGGAATATGATATTTTTAAGGAAAGTTTGAGAAAGCGTGTTTTTACTTTTCGTTTTTTGTTTAATGAATTTTTTTGGAGGAATTAAAGCATAGTTTTAAAATGCATTTCAATTTTAAGTTTCCAATAAAATGTACTGATGATTAAACAACTGCTGAAAGCTCTTAGCATTTATTACTTTCCTTTTAATTGATTTTCCAATAATTATGATTCATATTTTCTTATCAGTTTCAGAAACGAAAATAGAATGTGATTCATCAAGACCACAAAAGTTATCGATGTTGATTGCTTTCATTCTATTAATGTTAATAATAATAATAATAATAATAATAATAATAATAATAATAATAATAATAATAAAATATTCAGTTTTAACTTCTTAAATGATTAGCATATAGTTTATTTTTGTTTTTTATATTTTATAGTTAAATATAAATATGGGAAAATTGACATTAATATCAATAAAATTTCTATCCCTTTCCAATTATTTTTATCCACATGTTAAACTTTTACACATGATAACATTTGAGTTAAGGTTAATTAAATGTTGAGTAAAATTAAATTTAATTTAATTAAATGCATTAATTTAGAAGAAACTTGTCAGACATTTTTTTTAAAAAAGGATTTTTTTGCTTCTGTATTTCCTTTGAATAATTTCTCACTGTTGTTTAGGTTTTTGCATAAAATAAGTATTTTACTTTAATTTACCTATTATTAGGAGCATTATCATTTCTCGTTCAGATTTGGATAATAGCAAATAAGAGATAAGGATGAAAAATTCTTTTAAATTAAATAATGTTTATTTAATCAGACAGCTCTCTTTCCTGTTATTGTAAATTTGATGGTAGGTAAATTAGTAAAACAACATTAGTCAGATAAAGGTACAATATTTTGTTCAGAGTTTGTAAAACTGACCTGGAATAAGTGAATGCACTGTGAGAAGAGAATTATTAGAAATGTCCATTTTTCCTTGTTTGTGCATCAGATTAAAATTAAGAAGTATCATCTGTTATGAATGGTACTTTACATGCATTTCCCTTATTTTTATTTTTACACTTAAAATTTGTTAAAGAAAAATTTTTCTTTTTCACACACACAGCACTTTTTGCATTTTCTCTTTGCAGCATAATTTAACACGAATGAAATAATATGTTTGCTAAATTTCACTTTATTATTAAAATTGAATGAAGTGTAATGTGATTTTTAAAAAAAATTAAGTAAACAAATTAATGGTAAAAAAAATAAAATAATTTTAATAACTAAAACAGAACTGGGTTTAATACATGTTGCACACATTTCCAGTTTTACTGAAAAACTAGTGGAAAGGAATGGCATGTCACTGTTTGCCACATTATTACATGAAATAGCTTACGTAATTAAAGTTAATGAAAATATTATCATAACTTCACGCGTGCAAAGTTTCAAGAAAGTTGCGAACCTAAAATCGTTGAAGTATAAGTCATTACGGAGAAAATTATCCAGCATTTGTTGATGCTCTACATAAGTTCACAAACTTTGCACCTTACACTGATTGGGGATCTTTAATTCGAGAAAAAAGGATGGAAATAATGCAACCCGAATAGCTTAATTGTCTTTTTTAAAGCAAAAGTAAGAGCTTTTGGATTTACGATGCACCGATAAAATATTGCAGTTACAGTAATGGAAACTAATTGTGAAGTTTGGTACAAGTTATTTCGAAGACGGCAATGAAAAAAAGATTATGCGTCAACACACAAATAAAAGATTTTTATATAACTTCTGGAAGTAGCAAGTGAATATAATTTAAAAGAAAAAATTTAATTAAATACAAACTTTTACATGCACATTATTCCAATTTAAAATTGCAATAAAAAACTCAATAAAGACCCAGTGTGATACCGAAATACCGTGCATGATATAAAATTTTTATTTTTTACATCCATTTTAAAATTTTTTCCCTAACCAGTTAATCCTCATTCATGTTGTTAAATTTGAAATTTAATTTTATTTTTAGATCCGATAACAGTATAATAAACGGATTTCACTCCTCAAAATAAAAAAAAAAACGAATAATAACAAAAGATATACATTTAAAACTGATGCTGAAAAGACGTGGAAATTTTAAGCAGAAATGCAAGTACAATTTTCGGCACTAAATTATTATCCATTGGTCGTTATAATCGTATATATCATTCCGGAAACGGTTGATTATAACATTCACGAATTAAATGAGCTGTCTTGAAGATACAAGTTAATTTGATTAATAAGTTCTTCTCAATGTAATTAGAAATAATATTCATTATTTTGGCCCCTAGCTCGTCCGTCTCGTATCATTCAAAATGCGTTTTTCTTGTCCACGCGAATCAAAGGAGAAAAAGACGAGATTTCCCTTTGAAAAGAAGCTCCAGCCAAATTCAAGAATTATGAGCGGCATGAAATTACTTCTCTGGGTGCACATTTTACCCGGAGAAAACTGCCCGGTTCGGCTTTTGGCGTCCAACGCAATGCAGGACCGTTCAAATCGGGTTTCCACGTGGATCAACAGATACGGACGAAATAAGTTTCGCTCCGGAATAAAGCTACCGATTGGTTTCGAAAAAGATAGGAAATTTAAGGGCGAGCCCACCTTTCGGTTCCCGCCTGACAGCCCCCCAAAAGCTTCTTGAAAATTTCTCCACGGTTCCTAGGTGCAAACGAAAAATTTTCACCGTTGAAAAAACCCCATCGGCATACGGAAGCGGAAATTTCGGCAATTTCACAATTGATCCCGATTACGGTCTCCCGCATACGATTAATGTAAACCAAAATTTCACAATTTCAGATTGCCTTTTTGCCTTATTTTCGCGATCGGGCAATCGAAGACCTGAAGGGGATGCAACCCTCACACGATTTCAAGGTGGTAGCACGTCCGTGTTTCGCGACAGAGAACGGCAAGGAAGTCATCCCCGAGGTGGCGTGCACGTATTCTTCGCATGACTCGCAATAACTCATCGCTGGAATTCTGTACTTCTGTCTGCGGACTAATTAGCAAAAACGGTCCGAGAAATCGAATGGAACGCAACGAAATCAAATATTGCTAAATAATTTCGCACATTATATACGAAAGTCAATATTTAATTAGCGTTCTTGAAGGTTAGACGTGTGAAACGGATCAAATCCCACGGGATACGGTACTGATGTAGGTGCAAAGGCTTTCAGGTCCCTTGTTTAAAGGAGATCCAAATTTTGCCACTTTTTTACGGTTTCAACTTCAGTATAGAGTTCTCGCATGTTTAAATAAATTTTCAAAAAAAAAAAAAAAAACACAAGTATCCGATGCGATTTTAAAAAAGACAACTGCTGAAAAATTAAGGGCAAGGCTGATCCTTGATTTTAACCCTTTTCCAAACTTCAAACGCAAAATCAAAAATAATCAGAAATCATAATGAGAAAATCAAATATTTTTACACACACAAAAATAAAATTAATTATTTTTTTAAATACTGTATTCACATAAATATATTTACATGGAGGTTTGATATTTATTTTCATCGTACAACAAATAAGAAAAAGGTGGCAAAGGTGGTTTATACATGGTATAGAGGAATTTATGATTATAATTATAATATATATATCTATATATATTATCTATATATATATATATATATAGAAAAAGAAACAGTTTAATATTTTACAGTATCGATTTACAATTTTTTTCTCGAAAAACATAAAATGATAATGACAAATAGTTTCTTTTCTTCTTAGAGGCTATTTCTCCATGGTTTCCACACAGTTTCCGAAGGCAATCTTCCCGAAGGAAAAAAAAAAAGATTTGGAAAGTTCAAAACAATAAATTTTGCCTTCAATTTTTAAATATTAACCCTTTTCGAACCAAAATAAAATGGTTTGAAAATGGTTTACATTTAATAATTTTACTTGAAAAACAAAATTGCCTTGAAATAACATTTTTTCATTTATAGTTCGTTGATAGTAAATGAATGACTATTAAGTAGTTTGTTCTTCTATTTTATTATGCAATGCGACTGGCGATTGGTTATCGCCATTTAAAAGAATTTCATTTAAATCCACACAAAATCCCCTTTTATTTTGAAACAGATTTTATTTCAGAGCATTTCCGTCATGCACGAGTCAATTTTAAAGTAAATCCCAAACCGAGGTGATACAGTTAAATGCGTGCGGTACTGCGATTACATATTTAAAAAAGCATTTACGACCAACAAAAATTTTTTTTTTTTTTCATTGCCGCAGACAGATCCTTGGCGAAGAAACTTAGGGAGGCAACAAGGAAACCGAATCCGACGGGGCAACAGCGGCGTGTTCCATTCGCGAGATGACTCCTGAGGGTGAACTTTCCAAAGACTCAACCCCGATCCACCCAGAAGACGGCAACGAGAACCGACAAATTCGGATTCGGCGTTGTCCGGGAGCGAACGTTGAGGGGGGGGGGGGGGGCTACGTTCCTCCACAAAATTTCATGACGTCGTTATGAAATCGTTGGGCGAAAGGCAAACTGAAGCGGCCAAAGGAAGGCGAGAGCTCCGGGATTGCTGCCGTGGAAATTTGCTGGAGAACCTCGCAGCCTCTCTCCTTATTTTCCTTTCCCTCGTCATACGCACTCGCGGCAGGAATCGGACTCCTCTGCTTCCGACAAAATTTCGAACGCGGCCCCCCCCCCTCCCGGAGACCGAAAATAACATTGGCAAAGCCTTCGGGTCGGAGTTTTATTTTTCAGTTTTTCTTTTTCAAAAATCTAATCGAAAGCAGTTTAGTTACTATATACAAAAAAAAAATTTAAATTAAATGGTTAAATCTTAATTTACAAAAAAATAAGAAAAATCCTAGCTTTGAGTTTTTACTTTAACGCTCTCAAATATTAATTCAGCAACAATCTGCACCTCAAAATTCAATATAGAAAATTACACTTTTTTTTTTTTTTGAGTTCCCTGGCATTGCCAAGGAAATGATATATTGATTTATATTGTTAACTTCACTATTTCAAAGTATTCCTCATTTTTCATACATATATACATATATATACATATATATAATGATGTATATTTTAAAATACAAACACATCTTCGTCCTCGTCAGGAAGGCGAGCCAATCCCTCACGGATCAGGAACACCCTTTTTGACACCACAAGAAGGTAGCAGAAAATGAAAAAAATTTTTTTTGAAAGAAATGTGAAATATTACGCTGAAGGAAAAAAAATTTATGCAAAATTAATGAAAAGATAAGTTTTCCAAACTAACTTTAAATTTTTTTAAAAATTAAAAAAAAAAAAAATATTCAACGCCGGTTCCAACTTGCGACATTTCTTAAATCGTTCGGATTTCCGTATTCGTCATACATTTCTCAATTGTTTCATCACAACAATGATCATAGTATAATACTTTATATAAAGAAATTTGAGTCTCTCATTAGATATTTCACAAATCAAGCGAAAATACTTTGGCATTTTCCCGCTTAAAAAAAAAAAAAATTTTTTTTATAATAACAAAAGCAAGTTTTGTTCCGTACTTCAGCATCAAATTCAATCTAAGATAATAAAATAAAAAATATACATATATATGTAATTGTAATGAAAGCGTTTTCTTTTCGTAATGATCGGCCCAAGTTTAAGCGGTTGAAGTCGCAGTTTGCTTGGCGGCATGATGGTCTTCGTTCATGGGTTCGTCGACATGGGTCAGGTTGGTCTGCGAAGGAGAAAGAGCATTTTGCTGCTGCGGCGAGGGGCTGTCCACCGGCCGGAAGAACCCGGGAGAATCTGCGCTGGAGAGGGATTCCGGCGTCCCGACGGAGCTGACCGATCCCGGCAGGGGACTCAGTCTCTGCGGCACCAACAATCCTCCCAGACCCCCGCAGCTGGGTCTCTTTGCCGGCGGCGACAGGTAATTGCTATCCTTGTCGTCCTCCAGCTCGAACTTTCGCTTGACGACCCCCAAAGAACTCGGCCGCAGGGCAATCGGACTGAGACTTCTCCTGAAATTTTTGCAACAGAGTCAAAGTGCGGGACGAGAACAAGACGAAACTCCGCGGAAAAGGAAAAGCGAATATTTACCGCGTTGCAAACGCCTTCCTCGTCGGACTAGGTGATAAATTCCAAGGTATTTGAAGACTAGGTGAAAAGTGTCGAATGCTTGTGCGGGTGGGTGACGGCGACGAACAGATGGGAGATGCTGCAGCAGGGAGGCTGACGTGCAGCGGATCCGTCACTCTGTGGACGAACTTCTTGCCTTCCAGCTTAGAGTGACCGTCAGCGTCAGTCTTGCACGAGAGCGAGCTCGTGACGAGGGTGAGATCCTCCCACGACTGCGACATCTGCATCGCCGAGTGTATTTCCCTCTCGTGGGCCACCTCCCGTCCGGCAACGTCCACGCATTCCTCCTGTCGAAGCTGGTTCACCCTCGGCGTTAACCGGGGACCCTGCAAGCCAATCCAAACGATCGTGAATTCAAACTTGCCCGGTTGTCGAATTCAAGCACCGGAAATCGTTAAATGTACCATTAAACGAACGTGTCCGCGGCTGAAGACGCTCAACTGCCACGACGAAGCCGTAATTGTCTAACATGATTTAATTAAGGCATCTGCGCGTGGAAATTGAACGAGAGCAAACCGAAAGAAACCAATGAGGTGACGCCACAAAACGTTTTGTTTAAATATAAAAATTAACGCCCAATTTTCATTCTGCAATGACGGCTTACGTTCGCCATCTAAGGGCAATTTTCGTTTCGTAACGAAACGGTTCGCAGTTCACGTTACGGTGGACTGACTCCTGCGTCTGATGCAGGCAATGCTGATATACAGCGAAGTGAACGCACCACAAGTTAGGGAAAAATTAAAAAATAATTAAAGAGATCTTGATCTAGTGAAAACGTATAAAACTCACCGATGTATGTGGACTAAAGCTTGCGCTGAACCTTCGCATCCTAGGCAGACAAGTATCGAAAACATTGAAAGAGGAAGCTTCCCTGAAAAAAGAAATGCAGATCATATAATACGCACCGCACACGTGTATATGTATATATATATATATATATATATCCGTATCAAACACATATATACGTATGCTTTTACTTTGATTCGACAGTCACGCGGTCGGCGAAAAACAAACATTAAAAATGTTTTTATGTAAACCATAATTTACTGATGTTGCGCCAAATGCAGAAAAGAATTCTTACCGGGTCAATTCAACGGATGAAAATCCTTTTTCAGGTATCTCCGCCGGACAAAATCTAATGCTCGAAATACATCGGTTAATAGCAAATTAGGCAAACAAAATTTATAATCTCACTCTACGTACCTAAACCAATTGTATTTTTCAATTACCAATATCCGCGACGTCAAATTAATGTCATTTATGCAAAGGTCTGACGGAGGCTCTTATTATGCGGCAAGGAAAGGAAACTTTTGGATTTGAAAAGAAAATATGCTGCTGCCGGGAAGGCACAAACTACTTACGAGAGCCCACTTAACTGCAAATTAACGTAGTTTATCGTCAGGAAACAATGCTAATAATCAATAGTTATACATGATTTTCGATAAATCTGTAAATGCCGTTGCTGTACCTGAAACTTTCCCGAGCAAAACAGGTTACCTAATACAAATCGTACGTGTCGTGGGTACACGGTAAGTGTGAACTTTTTTCTTTTTCCCTTTTTTTTTTTTCTCCCTCCTCTCGTTCCATCAGAAACTCGCCGCTAATGTCGGTGCCCACGTTTCGAGAGTCGAAACATCCTCATCGATTTCTCGGTCGAACATCCCCGTTTCGGTTGCATTTACGGGCAGAGAATGCGGCGAAGCATAATTTACGACGACGAAAAAAAAAAAAAATTGAAAAGAGCAACCAGGGAGAGAAGGGATCACTTTTGCCTTGTGCACTCTGGAAACGAGTTCCGTACTGGAGAATCACAAAACCCCATCAAGAGGGAAAGACCGTTGGATGAAGGTTTCCGATTTGATTTGTTGCACCGCTGCTAGGGTGGTCGTGGAAACGGCATTCTGAATGCGGTGTACGCCACCGTAGGGGCATCAGCTGCACAAATTGCGCTTCACAAAAGAGGAAAAAAAAAAATTTCTTTTTTCCCTGCCCTCTTGGATTACGTGCACTCGAAAATCATGTCGGGAATCGCTCGAGCGAAATCATTTCGTGTGAGGACGCGAGGTAAGAGAGGCGCACCCAACCCCTGAACTGCTCCTGTCGGGGACGCCCGCAGCAGGTTCGAGAAACCAAAACGCAGTCGAAACGGGAGGTGTCACCTTCCCCGTCAAACGCACAATTTGAGAACCTCTCACGCCTGAAGGATCGAAAAATCCGCGCGGAGCGAAACGAGCGTAAAAAAAAAAAAGGAGAAAAAGGTTCGCACTCAGTCTCTTCCACGTCGGGGGGGGAAACGGAAAAGGAAATGACGCTCGTTGTTTGTGCGGATTGGGAGGCGTCCGCGCGACGATATCCTAAGAAGGTTGCCCAGGACTGCGTTTGAACATTTTTCCACGGTATCCTCCAAACAGGGCAAGTCTGGAGGCCACGTGTAAAATGCAATAAGCGTGGCCTCGTCTCGCGAGACCTCACAATTCAAATCACGCCATTGATACATAAATGAGACGCAACGCAACAGACGAAAGGCACGACGTGATTAATGTCCAAGCATCAAGGCTAGGACGTCTTACATCCGTGCATCAAATGCACCAATGTTTGAATAAGCCCGATAAAAGCGGCGGCGGGGAAAACTCCGATAAAGTTCGCACCTGATTGCGATACATTTTCCGGCGGCAAACGCCGCACGATCCTCACCCGCATCCGAACACCCGGGGAAACGAAGCAGTGGCAGAAGCGTTGGAAATTGTTAAAAAGGAAGCGACAATTATTTATCCGAGGCGAAACGGAAGTTACCCAACGTTTGGAGGAAACAACAGCTTTAGATAAGGAATATTAAACAGTGCCAAAAATCGTAAAAATAGAATGCGACAGCTCAAGCCGGTTAAAAGGCGGCTAAAATTGGCGGCCTCATTTTGGAATTTTTCCGACTTCTGATCCCCGTCAGCGGTCGAAATCGTCCGAGCCGCTGAACTTCCCTTTCCATCCCCGGCGACGCGGGCACGCCAAACAGGAAGGTGGCGAAAGGGAACGCGAAACGGGGGTTTGTCCAGTCACACGGAGAACGCGGCGGAAACTTTTCCAGCTTGCTCGGAAAAGCCGGAAGCGACCGATTCAGCTTCCTCTCCAGAGTCCGCGAATTCCGGTGCTTCCTCCGTGGTGACTCAAACCGAGCATTCGGAAGTTTAAAGCTGCTTCCAGCGTGTAAAGAGAGCGAAGAGACGACAAATTTGCTGTTGCGGGCAACGGAAGACGCGATCTCATCCGCGGTCGTAAGTTGCAGTTGCGCCAGTTAAAAAATTAAATTCTGAAGATAAAATATCGCTTTTCATGCAGATAAATCAATCGCTGAGGATGCGAACTTGAAAATTTCGCAAATGACGGTTTCGTTTTTCCTCTGGGGAATATAAATTTATATATATGCGATATAATTTCCACAGGAAGATATAAAAAAAAAAATATGATCTATCTCCCTGGTGTTATCGTTTGTCAGAAAAAGAAAACAGTTGCCTACATCGCGACATTGTTTAGATATTTTTGGGTTTTACACCCTAAATACTGAAAACAATGTTTTTAAAGGCATCCCAGATAATTCATGAAAGACGTTTCGTCCAATTTATGTTAAATCCCAAATTTTATTTCGGTTGAACGGCGTCAATCGTTAGGTGCACCCAAACCGCAGTCGAAATCTAAAAATACCCGGCAAAAAATCCAAGTCCAAATCTTTGGTTGGGTCAAAAAAGTGCTTGTTCACTTCGAAATGTACAAAAGAAAAAAAAAAAAAGTTAAAATTGAACAATGCACACAAAAATATTTGCAAACTTTCAAAAATTCCTCCGCGGAAGCCGAATACAGAATGGCAGCACGGTAACTGCGAGACCTTGCGAATGCAATAATCGGTCGCCGACGCCGTGGACGTCGGGCGAGCGAACCGTCCCACAGCCGTCACCTACGTGATCGCTCTTCGACGAACGAATCGGAAAAATCCGACCCGGAGGAAGGCACGCAGCGAAGGACGATGCCGGGAGACAAAGTTCCCCAGCAGCGCAAGGCGGAAGGCGGCCGTCGGGGCGGAACGGGCTTCCGGGCACGAGCGGACAACCCCGAGAAGCGCAGAAGCCCCGCGGATGCCCCGCGTTCCCGAAGCTTGCCCCAGGTCTGTCGCCCGGCGACGATCACCGGACCGGAAGCATTGCGCTCCCCGTCCAACTTGTGCGCATCGACGCGCGCGATTCTCCGGGAGCGCCACCGGGAGCCAAATCGAAACGCAAACGAGAAGCGTCGGAAAATTTCAAGTCTTCCCCGGGCTTTCCCGAGCGGAAAACTGCGGGGCGGACGAATTTCCGAGGAGCGCTTGCCCGCGGACGCGGACTGCCCAGGTTAACTGCGGCGCGCACCATCGGGACCAATACCCGAAGGGTCATTAACTTAAATATACAAAGTGCCACTTTCCAACAAACCGCGCTCGCAACACGCAATTAAATTCGTCTGATACGTTGATGACCATCGACGATCGTTAAAAAGGATATGTGAGCAACTGCATCAGCATGAAGAAAAACGGACGGTCCACGACTGAGGAATGTCACGGGGACCGAGGAATTCGGTCCGGGGAACCGAAATCTCTGCTGCTGTATCGGATTTTAAGTGAAAATCCTCTGGCACGGGATTTGGCAGCGGAATCAAAACATTATACACCGAAATGAAATAAATCTTTAAAAACGGTCAAAAAAAGGGGCAAAATTCCCCCTTTGGACACCGAAGCATGTTCGCAGTGTTCCAAATCTCCAAAATTGGAAGCCGTCATCATTTGCTGATTTGCCTTGCAAATTAAGAGTGACAACACCCTCAGGGCAGTGCCATTTTAAAATTTTTGTAAATTGCTAAATTTCAGAAATGAAATTTTTTCAAAATTCTCATGCCCTGAAAAGCTGAAAAGGTTGCCCTGCAGGAAAATATCAAGAATGGCTCCTGATACAATTTCACATCACACATGCTTTAAAATTGCTGTTCAAATGCAACACGAGTCCCATGATAATTTTAAGTTTTCACGAATGAGTTGAGTTTTGCAAATATGGTTCTGAGGATGGGGCGGGGGTGCATCAAAAAGAAAAGCATATTTCATTTGAAAAATTAATGTGAATTTGAGAAAAACCTGTTTCCTTTCTTTTTGACCTTTTAATATGAAAAACAACCTGACTGATCAGATTGAAACTGATCAATCTGTTTTCATCATGGAAAGAACAAATTCACTTTTCGGTTCCTTTTACTCTGCAACTGGCCACTTAATTCATTGATCAATTTAGATATTTTTAAAATTTATGACCAAAATGGTAAAAATTACAAATTTCTTAACAATATAAAAATCATTTCATTTTCCTGTCATGAAACAAAAAAATTATCATTCCTATTTGTTCAGCTGAAATTTCTTTATGTGAAGCATTTAAAGATGGCAATTGGTTGTAACAAATAACCTTTCAATAAACTACATTTCTGACTGATTAATTTAATTAAATGATAAAATTTAACCATAATTTGGATTGGATTAAAATGAGTTTAAAAAATGGTACCAAAAAAAATTATAGCTAATTTAAAAAATGAGTACAAATGGTATCACTTATTTTTAAAATAATTACTGATTACAACAGTTTTTAAGTTTACTTAAATAATTTCTTGAAATATTACATGTGAAAATGTTATTTCAGAATGCCGGGCTTCACCATAATCATCTTTTATCATAAATAATTCCACTAAAGCATCCATTGCAGGATGGTTTAGGCAATTCACTCAAAATTGAAGAAGCAACCAAAACTGATATTTTCCTGCATTAATAAATGTAATATTCCTTTACATGGCTCAGCAATGATTGTGGTAAATAATTGTTTTTTAAAATTTACATTCGGCACAGCAACGTTTATTCAACCTCCATGTATGAAGACATATTGTGAGCTCAGATTTTCCAACATGAATCTCAATGCTAAATATGGTTAGTGAAACTGTGAATAATCTCCTACCTTGGAGACGATTCCGAAGTCGTAGCTGAAGCCATAGTTGTGTTAATATCGTTAATCATGGGTGCAGAACTCGACCGTTTTAAACCAGCAGGCGAGTCAACATCCATGACTGTGAGCGAATTTCGTCTTGACATTTAAATACGTTACAGGCACAGATAACTTAAAATCACACCCCTGAGACATGAACATAGATTAGATGAAACGGATCTCTGTCGAATTAAATTCCCTTACGTTCTTGAGTAAATCTAAGTGTCACTTCTTGAAAATTCCGACACAGTTCGAATACTATCCAAGGTCTTGCGGCATAGCCCGTATAATTCGAAGAAGAAAATCCTTCGTGATTAATAAGCGAAATGCAAGCCTGAGAATTCCGATTATGTTAAAAATAAGGATTTAGTGAAAATGTTACAAAATCTGCCTGCGTCCATGGCCGTGCAAAAAAATTTGATAAGTAATGCATTGATGAAAATAAGACGTGAAACTATTCAGAGGTACTAGAAATTTGACAAACAAATCTTTCATGTTGACCGATTTCAGTGATGCCAAACGTTGAAAATAAAAACAGTCCGGTAGGGATTTGACGATCCCGCTACCCGGTTCAAAACACGGAAATGAAACCCCAGGTCGATTCCGATGTACGCAAAGAAAAAGAGGAAAAAAAAAAAAAGGTAAAAAGTTCGTACAATGTACTTTCAGACATGCATCCCTCACAATCTGAAGACAATGCGTCGCACGATAATTGACATTATTATCTGCGGTATGACATATTTTTCATGGTGAATCCATTGAAAACCTGCAACTAAACGGCGAAGAATAAATATCAAAAATAGCTCAGGAAATGATAATGTACTCCAATTTAATGTCGTAGAGCCCTTTAATTTCAATTTTAAACAGGAAATTATCATTTTCCGCTCAGAGTTAATACGTAATAAAAAGGCGGCAATTTGTCGGCCGAATAACTTTGAAAAAATTTTACGGGTCCTACCGTTATGGTGGCAACCATATTCATCATATATACACGATTTTATACATATATATGTATACCTTATATATATACATGCTGTCTCCGCTTTTGTCTTCTTAAACGTCCATCGTTGGAGTATAATATTTTAAGGTGATCAGGACGTTAAAAAGGGTGATTTCCTTTTGAAAAAAAAAAAAACGATTTCAATTTAACAGACTGATTGGAATCTCTCCGGCAGACGAGTATTTGAAAAATTCCTTCATTTTTACTGCGTCACAGCGAAAGAAATTATTTTATTTTGCAAATGCTGAAGATACAGAAAACCAAAGGAAATTCTGCGGGTTGCGAATCGAAGAAAGGCTCGAACAGCTGCGGGCAAAAACGTCGTCTGCTTCACGTCTGCGGCCTTCAGGATTACGCGCACCGAGCACCACAGCGAACACTATTCGCGTTTGTTACGTGAGCGCGCATCAAGGCGGCTTCGGCAACCTCAACGGGTCGTCGAACCGAGATTTATTAGAGCTCTTGCCGAATTGCTGCGACCGTCGAATTTGCACGGTTTTGGGAACGGCGCGACCCAGATCTCGATGTGTAAATAAAATCACGTGCGACGTTTAAAAATGTTACGTCGTCCGAAGGTAATTTAAAATTGAATTAGCGAGGGATTCTAATAAGAAGCTGGGATCCGTTAACGCCGCAACGGGGAGGAGAAAGGAATCCGTCGGTCTGAGGGATCTTTTATTTAATAAGCGTCGAGTTAACAATTAAGTGCAATGACCGGCTTTCAAGTCGTTTCCCCGCTGTGCCAAGTCCAGGCTCCCGAACGGAGCAGCGAAGACCGTTTTCGCGACCTCAGAAACGTAGAAAACAAAAAAAAAAAAAAAAAGAGGCGTGAAATCGAGTCGGAACAGTCCGGTAAACAAAGGCAAAGCCTTTCCGGATAGGTCCATCGCGATCCAACGGCAACCGCGAAATTGTTACGGATCAGGTACAGAGGCGAACTTCCTGTTAAAAAGGCAAAAAAAGTTTAATGAGGCGAGTTACGTTCTGCACCGGGACGGCAAAGCACGGTGAGGGGACGCTTCGGGACGCAAAACCGAAAACGACTAGAAACGGTCTCTTCGCCGCCTTACTCCTGCCACATTGCTTTCTCGTGCGTCTCCGGATGTGACGTGGCTGTTAATTTATTAATTTAAACCATTACATATATATACATCTTCAATAAATATATAATTCGAATACAAAGGGACTTTTCGGAAAGTTGCATGCATCTTACATAATACACAATTATACATTCCGGATTATATACTTCTAATCTCTCCTCGGGTAAAATTTCAAAAATTTCAAACTTCAGTTAACAATCAACTATTTCTGGTAAACAATGAAAAATGATAAAAACATGATCGGATATTAATCGATTAAACAAATTATGAACCAAAATTGATGAATTTTTATGCCAATATCTTCCAATTTTATATATATATATATATATAAACACATCTATATTCTGTTAAAGTTTGTGGCTTACAGATCTACCATGCCCTATTTTCTTATGCAGAATACGTATGAAAATATATATATATATGCGTGCGTGTGCGTGCGTGCGTGCGTGCTTGTGTGTATGTGTTTTCGTGTATGATCTCAATGAACAAGACATGTGATATGAAAAAAATCTTCAAGAATACACCAATCGCCAAGGGCAGATAGTTTTAAAAAAAGTGGCAAAAAAAATGAGACATTATATTTCTGTAAATTATTAAAAAAAAAAATAATAATAAAAACACCCATCATGTAACAATTAGAAGAAAATTATGTTTTCCTTAAAGCTTAAAAAAAAAAAAAGAAAAAAAAAATAATTTAACTTTATCATCAAAGCTTAAAATTTCCTCTTTTCTAAAATGCATTTTGTGTATTATTGTAAAATTTAAAAATATGAAACAAGCATTTTTCTTTTGTGATTATTTAAAAAAATTTCTTTTTTTTTTGCGTTTTTATTTAATTTTATTTTTTTTTTACTCATGTTGACTTTGTTTTATTTTAATTTTTTTTCAGTTACACAACAATAACTCTACGGTATTTTCAGCATATTTTACCATTTTCATTTTGTTTGTTAACATTAAAAAAGAAAGTTATGC
>JAOWBB010014756.1:0-165616 GCA_028565995.1 Ricinus marginatus
AAAAAAAAAAAAAAAAAAAAAAAAAAAAAAAAAAAAAAAAAAAAAAAAAAAAAAAAAAAAAAAAGTGTACTTTTAAATAATGTAAAGAAATATTTTAGCAAGTTCCGAAGTAAAATTAAAAAAAATTCAAATACTATTCTGAAAATCAAATCTTAATGTTTCGTCGCCGAACAGAAATAAGAAGTATAACTAGTTACTGATAGGACATACAATTAAAATAAAAAGTGTATTACAAAGTTATTCCAGAAAATCACAATTTCATTTCACGTTCCTTAGTTGCACAAATCAGCATCAATCCCCGAATTGTTTGTCAATAATTTCTTCTGAAAAAAACGCAATATTCCTCTGAAACCAAATCACAGGCAATATTGTTTCCTTGTCTGTCGTATACATCAACGCCGTACACTGCTCTTTTACCATCCAAAATGCGTTTTATCTTAATGGTGACGGGATCTCCTCCCAGTTTTTTGGTGAAATAGTTTATCGCTTCCAGTGGCTCATCAGTATCGCTGTTCAGTTCGATACAGTCCAAGTGACATTCTATCATCTGAAAAGGGACTTTGAGGTGTTTTTTTTCTATTTTTTTCATGTCCTTCCAAGATATTTTTTCTGTGTTTCCGTAATCCAAAAATAACACCTTAAACATATCGGAGTTCGGGTGCGATTTGACTACCTTTGCCCGATAATAAAGAAAGTCTGTGTACTTCCCGAGAATCAATTCCCCGACATTAGGTGGTGCATCCAAAGATTCGTTTTTCTCGCTGTTCAGAGAGTAGACCAAATCTTTCAAAATGTCCTGCTCGTACTCTTCTTCGTAATTTCTCACGCAAAAGAAACGGTTTACTCGTAAAATACAAGTTATTTTCACGCTTATTTTTTCTCCGATCGAAAATTGCGGCAGAAAGTTATCAAAGTCTACAGAAGATTCGCTGTCCGAAGATTCCTCGTCTGGGATGGAGATCTGAGGCTTATCTATCAGATTCGATATTACAAAATTCGTTTTTAGATTTTTCAGCTTCTCATTGACGCATATTTTAAGTTCATTAATATTGAGACGGACTCCCAGAGAAGCACCTTCTCCCGAACCTTCACGTTCTAATATTTCTATTGTCAGATCAAAATTCTTTTCCATGGATTCGATTAAAATTTCAAACAAAACTTTGCTCTCCTCAAACCAAGGCGAGACAAAATCCGGATTTGTTTCTTTATTAAAAATGCCCGTCAAATGACATTTTTGAGAAAACTGAGGATAGCTCATATAAGTCGAATGCATTGGCTGTAACATGCTTAAAGGTAAGTCTATGGAATTTCCATAATCTATTAGGAAGACCCGGACCATTTCGTCTTCGTCGCCCAACCGCCAATCTAATACCTTCAGTCTCTTCCATGAAGAATTCTCGGCGCAAAAACCCAAAGCGTAACATCCAAAATCCTGTAAAAATTCAACTTTACGACTGTAATAACTGCCCGATGTTGCTCTAGACTCTGCTTTTTCTTTTATATTTTCGAGATTTTTTAATTTTTTATTCATATCATTCATTAAAACAATTTCTTCACATTTGACATGGACATAGAACTCATTCGGAGAATTCAAATAACTAATATTTGCATTATACTTCATGCCAATTTCGCGGTTAAAATTTAAGAGTCTGATGCCGTGGTTGGACTTTAGGTTGCACTCCCTTCCCATCGAATGCTTTTCTTGCTTGGGATGTTTTGTCTGATTCTCATCAGTATCTCCGTTATTTCGACTTGAGGAGTTCGTTTTGGTATTTTTTCCCTTTGATGCTTGCGATAAATAATGAAACTCATTAGCTTTAACTGGGAAATCAAAATTAGTAAATCCTAACTGGTGCTGACCTACTTGAATTGGATTGAAAACATTACGAGGAACCGGCCATCGGCTATTACTGTCGAGGAAGTCGTTCCGAGGATTTAGAAGAGGATGCAGGTTAGAATAAAATGGAAAAAAATACTGAAATGATGGGTTAGGAGGCATTTGATTCGACAGAGAATTCCACATGGGAAAATTAGAACAATGAATATTGTTCCAAGCACTGAAATTGTGCTGAGATTGAAATGGAGGAGGATAAAAATTTTGGCGATTTGGACGATTAAAATTATGTGGTTCTGCTTGGAATGGATTCATTGGTCTTGAATTATAGGGAAAATTCTGAAATTCCTTTCCGCCTTCTTGAGACATTGGCCGGTAACTGTTTTCCGCAGGAAAACCGTTTGAAGCATACCAGTATAAATAATTATTTTCATGGGGTGCGAAACAATTGTTAACTGACGAGTTACCGCATTGACCAGACGTCATCTTTGATTCAGACTTAACTGCAGGTGCCAATGAGTTCACATTAGAAGTGCAGTTGTGGCTGTTATTTGCTCTCTGAGTAGTTTGACCATTCGAGCCAGTACCACCCAACATACTAATGTTTTTTTTATTATTATTCGGACACTCTACGGTACTATTTTGATTTTTTTGATTTGAAGTTTTTGCAGCTTCACATGAAACTGAAATTTCTGTGTCAACCTTAGTGGATTCTTTTTTTCTTTCCCCACTTTTCTTAATATGTCCTAAACTTTTATTCTCTTCTGACAATTCATTTTGTGCTACGCTTGCCGTAGACTCGTTACGCTTTTCCTTAAATGAAACATATTTACTTGAGGGAAAAATAATATCTTCCTTTGATTCTTTCCATTCATTTGATTGCTTTTCGTGATTAGGGTAATCCACCTTGTTTTTATCTAGTATTTCCTTTTCGGATAAGTGTTCAGGTGTATTTATTTCATTCAGTTCATTCATCAAACCATCTGTAAAAAGAAGCATTTCCAAATTGCAATTAAATTCCGATAAGACTTTTGTGTATTTTGATAAATATTGAGAGACTGAGGTATATTCTTTTGCTGAATTCAAATCGTCCGAAGAACTTATCTTCTTCACTAAAGTTAAACCTTTTTCTAATATGAATTTAGTGCGTGAATGTGATAGCTTGACTTCATTTTCTAGCTCGGCCACTTGATCTTTTGCTTTGCCGATTCTCCACTGAAAAAATGAATTCATTTCCTGCAGAGAGAAATCATACAATTCTATTTTAATACAAAAGAAGACTTACTGGAAGAAAATATTCATGTGGAAAAATAATAATCTTCAATTGTTAATTAGCAAAATCGATTCAAAACAAAAGGGATGAATGTTAATCATAAAACATAAAATCATAATTTAATATTGTTTATAAGTAAAAGATTTAAAAATTGCGAAACTACTTAGAACTACTAAAATGAACTGCAGCAAGCAACAGGTAATTAAAAAAACCAGTTATGAAAATAACATGTTGTCCATAGCTTTGTTAAAACACTTACTTTTTTAAATCGAAACATGGCACAAAAAACTTTTTATTCTTGTGTGCTGATACTACACATCCAATAAAATAATAAATAAAATATATATGTTACAGTTATTGAATTTTTAAATATAAGCTTGTTATAATTTTAAGGTAGAAATTTTTAATGTGTTTTGAAATTTTATTGTCTCTTATTTCTCGCTCTATATTATATATATATATTTTACATATCATTGTATACATGCATAAATTAAATATTTACCGTATCAAATCAATCAATCACATGCAAATGAAACTAATAACGAGTAGCCATTAAATTATACCAAGGTTCAATATATTTTCATCAAACAATTTGAATTCAATCACTCAAATAAGAATAACAGAGTATGAAGACATTCCAATATAAAGAAACATCCGCAAACGAGGAGTTATTTTTCCCGATTACTTTTATGTTAGGTGTCATCATTAATATTAATAATGGATAATCATAATTAATATTAATACTAATTATTTTTTACTACTAAATCTTTTCTCAAATAATGTAATAATTTTACACCAATATTAAAATAAATTTTTCTTAAATGCAACTGGCTTCCTTTTGTAAGCCATCTTTCAACAGTTATGCTTTCCGTGTTCAGACTAACTTTTTCTAATGTTTCATTGTTACATCCACTTGTACAAATCAAATTCATATCTAATTTGTATAACTAGTGAATTAAACAACTGATAATAAAGATTAAAATGTTATACCTTTTGGTAGCTTTCTCGCAACAAGCGCAATGAGGCAACGTATTGTAATATTGAATTAACAAATTGATTATCTATTACAATTTTAGAACAATATTTCGGAATGCCTTGATGAAAAAATAGACACAACATTTACCTGGATTAATAAAATTGTTAAATAACATTACAATA
The DNA here is from genome assembly GCA_028565995.1 of Ricinus marginatus. Taxonomy (NCBI): domain Eukaryota; kingdom Metazoa; phylum Arthropoda; class Insecta; order Psocodea; family Ricinidae; genus Ricinus; species Ricinus marginatus. The sequence continues at coordinate 4,266 of JAOWBB010014756.1, forward strand.
AAAATTGTCCATTTTTTGAATGATATTCTAGGATTAACTAGGTTATTAGGATTGTATTAGGGTCCAATATTGGGAATGTGTGGGCATGAACGATATTCTAGGTTAAATACTGTACAACAAATAAAATTTATTCGCACTTTTAACGCATTCGCTACTTAAAAGACCCTGTGGTTTCATCTCATTACAAAATCCTTAGTGATTTTTTGGAATCCGAAAAACACTTGTACAATCTAATTTAATTCTAAACAAAGTATTGGGAAAATTCCACGTTTACATAATTTGAGCTAATATCCTGGAAGAAAAAAAGCAGCATTTAAGCAACTTATTATAAATTTAAATCCTAATTTTATATTATTACGTTCTTATAAATTTCGATCTCCTGTTTTTAGGCTAACACATAATTCTCTCAAATTTATTAGAAGTAATTGCTTTTATTTATATTCAAATTTATACATATATATTACTTCAAACATGAATATTGTAATTTCGTTGTAAAAATCTATCGTTCAGGCATTTTGTGATTATTCTGATAATTAAAATTTTAACTCCCATATTCGATCGCAGATTATGAGTATTGGAAAAAGAGCTTGATGCCAGAAAAAATTACCCAATTTCGACGTTCAAAACATATGTGAAATCTAACCTTATTAAACAGTGCATTGCAACCAATTCAATATCAAACTCAAATTTTTCGAAATTTGAGTCTAAGAAAGATTACATTTGGGAATACCTTGGATTTCATTAAACAGATTGGAGTAATTCCAATTTCGACAGATAAAGAAAAAATTTAAAAATCATAATTTTCTACAATTAATTCTTCGGGTTTGCCTTGGTATTTCGATTGAAGCATTAGAACCATTTGTTAAAATTAAGTGTTGTTTTAATTTTTTCGTTTAAAACGGCTTAAAAATATGGAAAAAATTTTGAACCAAAAATTTATATTTTTCAAAATTTTATTTTGACTGAAAATATAAACAATAGCCTTTAGTTTTATTTAAAACAAATTAAATATCATATATTCAGCTAGTTTTTAATCTAGCTGGCCAGATATATTGAGAATAAGAATATTTTAATTTCATCATATAAAAAATACATTAATACATCCTGGGAATATCTTTATTTTTATATGGTTTTTAAGTAATCTCACATTAATACAATTGAATCAGACTGATTATCAATGTGAGTAAATCTAAATATTCTCAAAATATTGTTAAAAATTTCAGGCTTATTGTTAGGAAATACAAATTGAAATACAAATATGATTTTTAATTTAAAAATATATGTAATACTTGAAAAATTACAAATAATATTTTTATAATTATTGCTGAAATAAATATGTATTTTTATGTCACCAATAGTACCAAAAAAATAATAGTTTATAATATAAATATTATAATAGTTGTAAATAAAAAATACAAAATTTACTACAGGCAACATAAAATGAAAAATATTCTTCAGATTTTCATTTATATTAGGTTCACAAGAATGTCTTTGTTTACTGAATTTGTCATTACAATAAATTTATGACAAAATGAACCATATAAATTTAAACTTATCAAAATACCAAATGTGTAATAAATAAAGTATAGGAAAATTAAAAAAAAAATACACACATTCAGAGTAAATAAGTATATAAATCATTAATAAATTAAGTGAATGAAAAAATTTACTTATATTTTAATAAAATTAATTTGTTTTCAATATCTTAAGAGAATCTGAATGTAGCAAAAGCTTTCATTCAGTAAGAATGACCAAAAATTATTTCAAAATTTCAACCCAAATTTATGATGACATTTGGATAGGAATATATATATACATTTTTCATGCTGGTGAACAAGAAATATATGAGATGAAGCCTGTTTATTCTTTTAGAACAATATTCAAATGTAATTTTTACAGTCCAGTTTGCATTATATATTGTTCATCAACAAAACCTTATTTAATCTTTAATTTGTTGAGATAGGTTATGCTTTTTAATAGAAAATTCTTACTTATTATCACCTATTCCAAAATACACATTTCACATATCAACCTAAAGTCTCAAATAATTATAATTTAAATTGACATTTTCCAGTCAATGTTTTAAAATAGATTCATCAGATCTAAGATCAACTAAACACATGTAAGAAGATAAGGATAATAAAAAATATAAATCATAACTTCATTCATAAGTAGCCTCTTTTCTATCACTTCCAATGATGATAGCTTCTTCAATATATTAGGGTTGTCTTCTAAAACATAGAGCCTTTCGCGTTTGAAGTTGATTTAAATTGTAAATTACATTACAGTATTTTTGAAAACTTGTTTAAATATTATTTGAAAGATCCAAATACACAATATGTCATCACAAGATCAAAAATTTAATATTACTTTTTCAATTCCAAGGTGGGAGCCTATTGCATCATCTCTGGGAATTTTAAGTCGGATACGCCAGAGCTTTAATGCTCAAGTAAATTATTGCTGACTTCTTATTGTAAAAACTGACTAGTCAACTTCTTTTAGGCAATTGTCTTTCAAATAATGCATCAGCGTTCATCTAAATAATTAAGATTGAGCATTAACGTCAAACTACGAAACAAAACAAATACTTGAAATTCATAGAGAACTAGATAGTTCAAAAGACAAAGACTACTAATCTCAAACTTCTGATCTTATGGAAGAATTCTTGATCTACATTTTATTCTCTTACAAAACGAAAAATAATTAAAAAGTATTTCTAGGGTAAAAAAATTAAGTTTAAATCAAGTGAATTACCTTTGATTAAATTATCAAAATGCTACACTAATTAGACAAAATGCTACAATAAAATGCCTAGACTTTTGTGATGTAAAATGAGTTTAAAAATAATCACTAAGGCCTTAATATATATACAAAGAAATCATAACATTACTCTAAGCTGCTAAATACTCAACTCCGAAGAAAATGCAGCCTTAAACGCGCCACATTATGCCTTTTATATAGTACCTTTGTTATCTATCTTTGACTCAAAGGAAATAAAAATCATGGTTTAATAATAATATATGTAGATCACTGCTCAAAACTGAAGATTAGAAATTAAAAAGATTACGAAAAAATTTTAAAATGGAAAATTTAGCTACAGTGCTTGGATCGGGAACGCGAGTTTCGGATAATGAAAGCTCTTTTACGAATTATATGGGCGCTATAATTGATCAGACTAGCGGCTTTGATTCTAATGACCGTGGAACAAAGAGGCGAAGGTAAATTGTCTACATTTTAGAAATTCATATACCGACTTATTTATTCTAAGACGGTTTTTTTAATACTGATTTTTCTCCAAATTCAGTAGCTCAAGATCAATTAAGCGGAGAAAGTTTGACGATGAATTAGTGCAATATTCTTCAAGAATTGATTCGAATTCAGCACCGGCGCCAGCAGGATCAAAATCCTCAAGAACAAGAACACAATTCCTTACAACTTCAGTCTCAAATGAATCAGTTCAACCCAGCTCTCCTGCTGCCCCTTTAGCTCCAAAGAGAAATGTAGGCAAACAGCCCACTTTAGGGCAGTCTAAACCTTTCTCTTCAGCCCAACGCTATGGTGGGAGGGGCAGGCAAAAGCATGGGAAACATTCATTCTCTGCATCAACAAAAGATCTTGGTCGATGGAAACCCACAGATGATCTAGCCTTAGCTTTTGGTGTTTTACAAGTAAGTTTTTTATTTAATTCTTTTTTCCCTTCACTTTGTCTAAATGAATCATTATGATTTTTTTTTTTGCCCTAAATTTTTGATTGCCCTAAAATTTTTTTGAATCAGTAGCTCAAGATCTATTAAGTGGAGAAAGTTTGAAAATGAATTAGTGCAATATTCTTCAAGGATAGATTTTTAATGAATAATCCTTATCGAAACCACAGTGTACAATTATGATAAATATTTCTTTTTCATTTTGAAGACAAATGATTTGAGAATGGTGGAAAGAGGAATTAAGTTTTCATGTAGATTTACATTCCAAGAAATTCAGCAAAGATGGCAGGCCTTGCTTTATGATCCTATAGTTTCTAAAGTAGCAGTTGCAGCTATAAGAAATTTACATCCAGATATGATAGCCTCTGTTCAGGGAAGAGCACTTTTTAGTAAAGCTGAAGAAGATTTATTAGGAACAATAAAGTCAGTAAGTGCATCTGCAATATTTTATTGTATTTCCATTCTAAATTTTAAATAATTTTGAAATTATAAAGTTGTTAAGTATTATGTCTCTTCTCTAATAGGATACTTATTATTTTTATTAATATTAGTTAATATTTTTTTATTGTCAATATATTATTCCAATATAATTATTGGAATTAATATTTGTTTTAAAAAACAAATGTACATTTTTTTACTTTCAGACTGATACACCAACTATAGAAATGATGCAGTCATTATTGGATAATAATCCTCAAACTTTTTATCCTACAAGAACTGCTAAAAATTTATATAATCATTGGCAATTATTGAAGCAATATCAATTGCTTCCAGATCAAAGTGTTCAGGTAGGCATAAATTGGAAAACTTGATTAATGTCTTTATGACAATTACTATTTTTAATGTATTTCTAAACAGAGTTTACCTCGTGGAGATCTAATACTGAATTTCTCAGATGCTGAGGAATTAATTAATGATACAGAACTTGGGGATCCAAGGGATGAAGCTTTAGAAAATGAACTTGCTCAGGCTGACAGACGTGCAAAGAAAGAGATTCGAAATCTTGAAAGTGAACTAACTAGATGGCAGGTTCTTGTGGATATCGTTACAGGAATAAGTACACCAGATTTTGATAATCAAACACTGGCTGTTCTAAGAGGGAGATTAGTGAGATATTTAATGCGAAGCAGAGAGGTATGAAATAATTATTGTCCTTAGTATATTTAATAATTGCTGAAATTGGTGATTTTAAAAAATTATTTCTTATTTCAAAAACCTCCTTATTCAGTCTCAAATTTTATGAACTGAAGATACATTTCAAAAGTGTATAAAATATATACAATATTTTATTCTTTAGAGGAGATTTAAGAAATAAATTTATTGATATTTTTTGCTAAAAAATTCTTTTTCAAAAAAAAAGTTTAAATTAACAGATTGAAATATTCAATATTAAATATTAAGTAAAACAAAAAGTGCAAATAAATTTTAAATTTGTAAAATTGCATAGAATCAAATTTGTTTGTTAAATACCTAAAAAATTGTAATTGTCCTATTTTACAATTATTTGCTGAGAAATATATATTTTAAATATATAATTCATAAAATAGTTTCTGGTATAAAAAAATTAAAGACTTAAATTTTTATTATAGATACTAGTTAATATTTCTTTAAAGCTTTGTTTTCATGAAATGTTTTTAATGGAAATTCAAGTATCATATTTTTAAAGATTATGTTATTACTTAATAGTTAAATCAGGAATTAGGTAATAACTGCTCTTTTCTAAAACATCCAGCCATGTTCTTTTCAAAGTAAGCTTCTGAATAAGACTTTCAGTATTACCCAAAAAGGTATCTGGTATAATGCTGATTTAAAGTTTAAATTAATTAAGATGAAAATTTAATAATGTTTACTTTTATTCAGATATCAGTTGGCCGTTGCACCAAGGATCATAGTGTTGATATTGACTTAGCTTTAGAGGGCCCAGCAGGAAAAATATCACGCCGCCAGGGAACCATTCGACTGAGGAATAATGGTGACTTTTTTCTATCAAGTGAAGGGAAAAGACCTTTTTATGTTGATGGAAGACCAATTTTGCAAGGGAATAAATACAGACTTAATAACAATTCAATAGTTGAAGTAAGTTCATTAACTTATAAGTTTTGTGCCAATTTTATTAATTCACTAGATTTTATATTTTGAAGACTTGACAGATATTTACAATTTCAATAATTTCTTTCTAGATTGCTGGTCTTCGTTTCATATTTTTAGTTAATCAAGATTTAATTGGAGTAATTAGGCATGAAGCAGCAAAAATGAATTTACAACCTTGAAAGAAGATAATAATTAATTTTTCTTGGATTAATCTTCTTTTCATTCGAGCATAATCAATGTAACTCTTCTTGGATTTCAGGGGTGACAGCATTACTCTAAATGTGAACAGTAATGTTTAGTTTTTATAATAATTATATATAGATTTTAGAAATGAATGCAGATGTGACATGCAAAACTTTAAAGCCAAATGAGAGAGACAAATAAATAAATACCTGTTTTAATTGTATGTTCTGTAAAAATTCCATTCACTGGAGTAAAATTTTTATTTTATTATTTTATTGTTAAAAAATTGTAAATAAAATATTTAATTATGATGCTGTATTATTATTTTTTAAAGATTAATTGTCAGTGAAAACTTTTTCCTACAAACTTAGTAAGGTTTATGCACAAATACAATACTAAATATCAGTTACCATGAAGTCAAGACAATCTTACAGTAAATCTTAAGAACCTAATTTGCTATAAGTCGCCGGGCTTTTATGTGAGACCGAATAAATTATGTAATTTTATGAGTACAGGTTCATTAGTTTGGAACATTTTCATTTGTTGATTAGCTGTTCAAAGTTTGTTCTTTCACCCATTGAAGTGTGAATTTAAAAGTACCTAATCGCAAAAACCGATGAAGATTAATTGAATTCAGAGGTGCACTATAACATGGAAACCAGCAAAACAATTTTTGTTTCCATTGAAGTGACCATAACCAAAGGAAGTTAAAAAAATCTTACAGAATGCATTAAAAGTATTAATTGCTCGAGTCTGGATTTTGTTAAATATCTTCATAGCTTGCAAATAACACTACTTGGTTGACCTGTTACAACATGATAATATATGTGTGTGAGGCTTGTAGGATATGCCGGAAGCATACATTTTCAAAGGCTTCCAATATTAATCAGCTATAATTTTTATAAATTCATCAAATCACATGAAGTAAAAAAATTATTTGTATGACTCAACCTTTTAATTAACTCAGAGTCCTTGTCATTCCATTTAGGATCAAATGAATTATTGATGAAGAAATTTCTTTATGAAGCTCAAAATTTAATCCACTTAAATAAGGAAAGTGGAAACTCGTTTTTTGTAATCTTAGCAAATGGCAGCATCGTCAAGAATCCTGCGCAATGGGTCCTCCATGTTGAAAATTGCTACGGTTACAATGGTGTCTACTGCTTAATATTATATTTGCTATTCGTTATTAATTTATAATCACCGAAATGGAATTGAATTGGAACAACATAAAATGCTATTATAATGGCATGAACGAAAAAAGGCCTAAACCGTTTACATATTATGATACGCCTGATGGTGAAAATTTGTTTCAGAAATTGCTTTTTACCACAAAAACATTTGGATCAATCGGATTTTTTCTCGGCGCAGCTAAAACTTATATAATTTCACTGCCTTCATCTCGAGTAGTGCAGTTAATAGAAATCCTCCGTGTGACGACACCTTTTGTTCTGTGTTCTGCAACTTTTACTGTCGGTGAATATACGTCAGCGAAAATTCGTAGCAAGGATGATGAGTTGAATGCGCAAATTGGAGGTGTAGCAGCAGGTATTATTTATGGCGCTTGGGCCAGGAAGCCATTAGCAGGATTATTGTCGGCCACTGCTTTGGGAGTTATTTGTGGTTTGAAAAAATTAGCTGCCAAAAATGGTATTATTTACCCCAATGTATCCAAAGCGATTATGGTTGATTCGCCTTGGACTTTGAAGAAATTAGATTTTACCTTAACAGAAGATGTACAAGGTATGTATAAATTATCCCTTTTCACCCAAAAAGTAGCTTTTTCCCTTCCCTTCTCTTCTCTTTTACTAACAATTTGTTCAGACTGAATTCAGCAGAATTGTGAATAAAAGTAAAATATTAAAATCATCTTATTTCTTTGAAATTTATTAATGCTACTGAATATTTTTACTCTATTTTTTTTAATGCAGATTTATAAAGTTCATGAAAACCTGTTAGCATAATGATTAACTATCATTTTAATCTCAATAAAATAAAATTCAACAAGATCTTTCTGTTTATATTATTTTATTCTTAAATTTAAATATAACTTAAAATACTGTTGGAAATCAGTAGAAAAATTTTGTATCTTTACCAAAGAAATTAAATAATTCCTTTTTCAAGTTTCAAAAATACCAAGTTAATTAGGGATACTAATAATTTATCAAGAACTTTAAAGTATATGTGTATGAATTTTTTATCTACCATTTGTTTGTGGCATTTGTTTAAATCTAATAATTTATAAATTAAAAATTAGTAAATACCTAATTTTATAAAAAAATATTTTATTATTTGTGCTTTTGCAGGAGACTGGTTAGCAAAGAAATGAGCTGATGCCTGTAAATCAAATAGAATTCAATAAATGCTTAGCAGGGAAAAATTTCATCATTAAAAAAAAAAATATTAATAGATTTTTCAACATTCTGTTATATTAATTTCTTTTAAAATGTTGTTGAAAAGCATATTAATTATAAGATATATATAAAAAATAAAAAAAGTAGACACTTAGAAGATGCCTGTGAACTTTCTTAAATGCTATACAGGCTGCTACATATTAGTAATGACATTAAGATAAATTAATACACCACCAAAACATTGAAAGTAACTTCAGATATACTGTTTAAAGTTTATTTTTTGCATGTTAAACAATATTTATTTCATCAGTATATAAAAAATAAAAATTTAAGAAAATTTATCCTTGATGACATTTAAAGTTTTCAGAAATTCATAAAAAGTACAATTTAAAGTTGAAATTTTGAATCTAAAATAAACAAATTTCTTTAGGCTAAATTTTAATTATTAGTCCTAATGTTTTCCTAAATTAATTATAAGTCTTAATGTGTTTCTTTTCAGCAACAATGTGTATGATACAGTAATAAATAATGAAAAATATACCAGTTTGTAAATTTGAGCCTCAGTTGAAATAAAATTAACTTATAGAAATGTTATATTATTAAGAATCGAATTTTTAATTTTGATTTAAGTGACATCCTGTCTTTCCCAATTCTTTAACAATGGTGTGTCTGCGCTGAACTGATTCAACTTTGAGAAAATTATATTTTGGCCAGTCAGACAGTTAAAATTGTATCTTTATTAGAGCCGATAATCAAAAAATTACCGTAAAACAAAAACAAAAATGTTAACTATTTTCAGTACATTGTATTTTGAAATTATCTTTAAAATCATAAATTAAATTATGAATATATTACTGCAGATTTACTTTTAAGCAACGAGATATAAAACTAAAATAGACAGTTATTAAAGTTTTTGATTTAAAGAGAATTTACTGAACTTAAGCTTCAGATTATTTTATTATTATCGAAAAATTTTGTTGTTATTATCATCTTTTGTTTAAATTCTTTGGCAAAGTACAGGATATAGTTTGGCACTATCAATATTTTTTTAAGTTTTGTAGTAATAATAATAATAATTTATTTATATGTATTGATATAAATATATAATATGATAATACTAAATATGTTTCATATATATGAGTATATATATGATAATACTGAAACAATGTTTGAATGTATTGAATTTCATAGAATTTGTGAATTACGAATTTAAATAACCATGATTTACAAATTTTATTGTATCCATTCTTTTTTCTGTAAAAAATGCCCTAGTTTACATTTTTAACACAGATTAATCTATATTTAAGAAAATATATTATTTTCTCATATTAAAAGCATAAAATTCTAAATCTTGATTAGTTATTTTGGAAATGTATTAGTAGCAGTTTCAATCCATCTAACCCAATTACCTATTTAATAAACCAATTTTTTGCTAATTTTTATAATTCTTACTTAAAACTTCAATTTAGGCAGTTGTTCTTAGTTAAATAATTTATTATTATACAGATGAATTAATATACATAATTGATATTATATTTCCTTCCTTCAGGCTGAACCAATTTTTTTTCCACATGTTACTATTTAAGACCTTAACATAATTATTTTACGTTTTTATAGGCAAGAATTTTATTGAGCAAAGAAATTCAAATTTTTTTAACTGAAATATTTTGAAGAAATTACTCTTTGCCCTTTCATAAATTTAGAATATGTACAATTGGTTTAGTAGTATATTTACAGATAAGTTTATCACTATTTGCAATTATTTCCAATGGAAATTTTATTTTTAAAACATTTAAATAAACTTTTATGTCGCCTCTCAGTATAAGAAATTGTAATGTATGTATGAATTATTTAAGAGGCTGAAAAACAATGATTTGCTACTGAGAACTCAAAGTATTTCTTCCACATTATTAAACCAAATTGCAATGTACATAGTAAAATAATATGAATGAAAGAAATTACAAACTAATAAGCTAAAACATGTAAAATTCAGATTTACATCAAATCACTTGTTTGATGAATAATTTCATTTAATAAAATATTTCTCAATTTTTCATTATCATTATATTACAGAATTATTGCATTAACATATGACATGTATAGCTGAAACTTAAAAAAATGTCCAACTTTTTGTAAAATAAATACTTAAAATTTTCATTTTTATATAAGAAATAAAATTAGTACAAATCTAAGATTCATTCTTTTTTCAGGTTAAAAGTGTGGTGTAATAAATTTGACTCTTAATTATTAGCATTCCTAAGCTTTGAAATTTTATAAATTATATTCTTTTTTCTATGGAACATAATAAGGACTTAATCATTAATCTTCTAACTCAATTATTTGATTTATTAATACATTAAACAATAGCTTAGTATATAATTAATAATTAACCACTTCTTAAACAATTAAATATATAAGTAACTGCTTTTTGATTTTTTTGAGGAACAATAAACATTGTAATAAATATTTCTTTATCCAATTAATAATTAAATAGCATATTTTACAGTCCATTCTTTTGCCTTCCTCTCAAATTCAATTTTGTTATACCTCAGTTCATTTGCTATTTCTTCAACCAGAGGATCATCTGGATTTGGTTGTCCTAGTAAAAACTGGACTGCTATTAACAATCCTTCAAGCATAACTGTTGGCCTCCATGATCCTTTAGGTTGGGGCTTAAGGAGATCCAAACACACTCTACCCCCTTCATCAATATTAGGATGATATACTTTTGTTAGGAAGCGAAGACGAGGTGGATCAAATGGATATTTTTCAGGTACATCTATTTCTAATTTAAAAAGCCCGTTTTCATATGGTGAACCAGTAACACCTTTTACACCTAATGTCAAATAAACAAAGTAGCGCAAATTTACAAGGATAAACTTGTTAAAATAATACTAGTGCCAATAAAAGTTTGTAATTTTCGCAAAAATAATAGTAAAATAAAATATCAACTGATAAGAAGGAGATTTAAAAAAAATGAAAAAACAAATATTCAAATAAAGTATGAAATTGATTTTGAGGAGTTTCGATTTTTAAAAATATCTTGTGATTTACGTAAGTACATGAAGAAACTCATTCAATCATTTCTGACTGAAAATTATTTTTGAGAAATAAGTTTTAATATATATTTATTGCAGCCGGTCTTACTTGCATCCAATGTTTTTAACGAATCATCCTTTGGATAACAAGATATACCCGGAGGAGGGTTTTTAACTAATTTTTCAACCTCTTTCCTCAATCTAACTGATACTGCAGCAGTCATATCCAGTTCTTTTAGCAAAAGAATAAAAATCAACGGTTCCAAATTACACACGCTTATTTCGCCAGAAAATTTACCGAGAATAAATGCCCAAAAAGGGACGCCACAATATCCTCGCAGCAAACTAGTTTTAAAACTAAACTAAGTTAACGTCGTCTGCTCGATTGCGAGGGAAAATTGTTCAGAAGACCATAGAGTTCAGATTAATCGCATTGCAATATCATCCATAAGTCATCGATATTAAAACTTGTCATGTGCTACTCCGCGAAAACTGTTTCATGTTTTACTCGGAGACCACAGACGAAGGCGAGGGATAATTCCGAATCATGAAAGTTGCAAAATGTCACCCAAATAATCTATATTTCGGAAGTAAAATAAAGCTTCTTCTCGCTTTTGTTTAAAATCTGAAATCTCCGTTTTTGGGATAAAGAGGGCACAAAATCGCGTATAGTACAATGCGATCAGAAGCTTTGCAGGTATCTTAAAATAAAGAATTGAGTAGTGAAATAAAAGTCGATATATGATATGGAATGAGAGAGGTGAAAAAGATACACGATAGAATTAAATACACATCGCTAAATAAAATTTAAACTTCAAGAAAATATATGCACATGTTTCTAAATCCTTCAATATATGTTTTTACACTTTTATGGATCAAATATAATTTAAAAGCAGATTTGATAATCTCATAAATTAAACAACGAGAAACAAAAAACAAATTTTAATTCCTACTTTGCCACTGGATTCAACTGCGTTAATGATCCTGTTATTTTGTGCATCTACAGTATTGCCGTGAGAGATTACATTCGCTCATGAACGATACATTGTAGTATCGATTGATATTCTAAACTCAGAGCCAAAACAAGTAAATTCCCATGGAGATAATGTTTGTATTCGAACAAGCGCGATTGTTGAAAAACATCATATGTTGAAACATAAAATGGGATGTTTATGTACAAGGGATGTTGAAAGAGAAAATCAGATAGACTTAAGCCGGAAAAAAGTCTACAGCTGGTGAGGTACTTGATGTTTTTCATTAGTTCAGAGTTTAAATATTTAAAACAAAGATAAGGTTTTTTTTTCAGGGATTTAAGAAGAGATTCGAATATAAACCCACAAAATTTCATATTTGAATCTTTGGTTAACGATGAGGTAATAGAAATACCGGGATCTATCAATGGAAATCAATTTCTTATACGAAATTGTAGTAATTCATTGATATACGTATTAGACCATACGAACACGGTCACAATAGACGATTGCGTGAATTGTAAAATTATAATGGGACCCGTGAAAGGAAGGTACGTAAATTTTGACAGACAGCATTTCTTTTAAGTCTTTATAAAGTTTTTTTATTAATTATTATATTTGCAGTGTGTATATTCGAGATTGTACAAACTGTATTTGTGTTATTGCTTGTGGACAATTACGAATTCGAGACAGTAGAAGGGTCTGGGCTTTTCTGCACTGCGAAACACAACCCGTTTTGGAAACATCCACGGCAATTTATTTCGGAAGCTACCAGCTCAAGTACAGGCAACTTGAGCAGCACTTTAAGGATGCTAATTTAAATGTAGAACGAAAAACCTGTAAGGTTGTTTACGACTTCACCCCTGTTCATAATGAGAATAACTGGAAATTAATTGAGAATGACAATGCTTACGACTACATAAAAGATCCCATATCTGAAGAAATACTGCAAAAGTTAAGAGAATGCGAGCAGACATGGTTTTATTCGGGTACGAATGGGTTAAAACAAAGAAATTTATCGAAAGCATCTTTTTCAGTAGAGGAATTCGTCTGAAGAGATCAGAACTTACTCAGCAGGAAACTCCATTTAGCAAGGAACAAGGAAAGGAAGTTTTATTTTATTCCGTTTACCTTAAGAATAAAATAGATGTGAAGTTTGGGACCCTAGTCATTCCCGGGTACAACTGTTCCAGAGATACTGTTATTAATGGAACAACTCTATTCTTTAAAAACTACAGTTTTTCTTCGTGTTTACACTTCTTTCAGATACTTGAAAATAATCTTTACCTTTGTTACTAGCTTCTTATCCAACAACATTTTCTTCTCTTTTTGCGGCCTTGTTTTGCCTACTTCTGGTTATTTTTTGTTTTGTCTACCCCTCTTCGAATCCTGAAATATCCTGATTCGCCCCAATCTTCTCCCCAGGAATTTTTAACTAACCAATACTTCTCCTTTGCATTCTTTTCAGTTCCATAGCCAACAATTGTGGAACATCAGATCACTTTAAAGTTTACGTTTTTCATTAAAAATTTTATGAAACTGATCCATTTATAAGGATTTGAGATTTCTGTAGAATATTTTTGATGATTATGATGGAAACAAAGCGAAGAGGAAGATCGCAGTTTTCTTTCAGAAAACGATTTAACTTTATATTTTGTATAAAAAATTTTTTCATTTGTTAATTCTTATTATTATTCAAATTTTTAAATTCAGCCCTTCCATATGATGAACTGTTTTTCACTCAATGTGAAAGAAGTCCTTAATTTATTCTTCTCAACTAAAAATTAATTTTTGCAGTTCTTCCTGTTGTTTTTATTTATTAGATAAACAGTTTTTCATTTGCAATGGTGGAGTTAAGTTTCTTGTTTCAAATGAAAGGAAGATTTACCATTAAATCCTCTAAAATTCAATTGGCTAAGTATAAAAATATTAATTTTTAGGATTTAATTAACGAAAATTAGCAGGAGCATTGCCAATAGTAGTTTTAAAACTTGATTTTGGTCCTCGATTTGTTAGTCTGTCTCTGCCAGAAATCTATCGAAAACAAGGGAAATTTAACTTGATTTAAAATTAATTTAGTAAGGAATGGGAAATGCCTGAACGCCGATACTTTCGATGCCACACTCGTCTACTCCTCTTCGAATCCTGAAATATCCTGATTCACCCCAATCTTCTCCCCAGGAATTTTTAACTAACCAATACTTCTCCTTTGTATTCTTTTCAGTTCCATAGCCAACAAGTAGAACTGCATGATTTACAGTAATAAATGGCTCAAATCCCTTAATTCCTGTATAATGGTAAATTCCATTCTTGTAGTGCATAAAATCCGGATACACCTCAAAGGACACGGATAAAGGCCCAAGCTGCAGTGCCTCGATCATCTTCTCTTCGCTGCAGGCCCCGTAATAACCTCCTACATACTCGTAAAAAGCCGTATACCAGCGATAGCAATTTTTCTGGATGCATACATCATCTCGCGCAGAGTATGGATAGCACGATTCCTCTACCAGTCCGTTTTCCTTAAGTTTTTTAATGATTGTAAAATTTAACTTCGGTAATAAATTAATTTCGGCTTTAGAGTTACTTTAAATTTTTTACGATTCATACATACCCAACCATATTTTCCAGCAATCAGATATGGGAAACCTCCTTCGCATCCTTGAGCTAGAGTTGTGCAACTGATGATATTCTGGGGAGACAAATTCGGTTGCTGTATGTTTTTAGTGATTACTCTCAGTCGAGCTTCCATCATACCTACTGAAGAAAAGGCGTAGCACGAACCGCAGTTCCCTTGATTTCTAAAAGAAAAAAATTCTGACGCTGTTCTTTTCGATTCATCTAGCGAATTTAAACGTCTTGATATTCATACCGTACAGGCGAAACGTAATTTCTTCCACTAACATTTCTCCAGTCAAGACTCATTCCAGTTTCAGAATCGTCTGCGTAACTGCTATTGCTCGAAGAAGGCGATTTCACCCTGTGTGGCAACCAAGATCTGCAAAAAAAAATGTCACCCAGAAAAGTTTAGATCCACGGAGATTTTAAAGCCTAAAAAAGCACTTAAAACTTAATTGAAGAAAGGAAGCACTTTAAGTGATGTGCAAGAAAATAGTATCATAAAAGTCGAAATTTTACATATTAAAAAGATATTTTGTAAAAAGGTTAAATAAGTCAAGTTTTATAAAGAATCTGCAAGAAACATGTTTTTGTAATATTATCAAAATATTATTAATACAATATTTTCAATGTATTTTAGTTTTTCGTTCGCGTTTACGAAGACAGCGACAAAATTTACCTTTTCCCACCTCTTGCATTCAATAGGTCTTCCAGAGTCTTCTCGAGGAAAGGCACATGCAATTCGGCCCGCCAACTGTTCTGCCGACGATTCACCTCATCAACGATGGCCTGATGCTCTGCTCTTGATGGCGAATTCAACTGAAAACAACTCAATTTCGTAGGTAAATCAACCTTCTTGAGGCAATACTGCAGAATTCCTGGATTTACACAAGAATTTTCGCTCAGATGAAACCCAAAATAATTAAAAAATGCACGAGATAAATCTTCTGTGCCAATTTATTTTCTTATAGTGGTAAAGCAATTTACAACTCACCCTCGCGCCATTCAGTTCATGAAAAGGATCACTGTGGACTTTAGCGGAAAATACATTTTGCTTTTTCCCGTAAAAACACCCCCAGTGTCTTAATGTAATGTCGTGAGCTTTTCCGATAAACGTCTCGTTGCAAAATGAAATCACAGAATGGTTTTTCTGTAAATAAAGCAAGTTAAAAAAGTGAACACGTAAAAAAATCTTTTATTGATTCGGAAGATCTTGCATCATTGGGATTGTCTTATACAACTGGGAAGCTGCGGATGCTAAAAATCAACCGAAATTACATTTTTAACAATTTTTCTACCGTTTAATGCCAGTATTAATGCTGATAGCACTACATCAAAAAGAATTCACCTGATCGTATTTATATTTCAAGAAAGAGAAATAAATTCTGTAGCGAATGACGATTTCAAATCCCTGATTGTAAATCATCGTCCAGGTTCCTTGTGACCCGTCGCTGTATGCAACGCCTTCGTCGAGACTTACTTTAATTTTCCGCTTAACAACGGCTGAAATAATGGAAATGAATAATCGGGAGTCTCTTGCACTGGTAAATAATGACCGAAGGCATAACCATATGCAGTGCTCGATGATGAGTTCTAGAATGTTTCAACTTACGGACAAAAGCACAATCGATGTTCGAATCATCCGATATGGGCCCTTCGTAAAAAATCCACTCTCCTAGAACATCCTCCATAGTGCAGTTCGTGGGGATATCCAAACTTCCCAAATCCCAAGTCAATGCAAGAACCAATATAACTCCAGGAAGCTTTTTCATCGTGACAGATACTTGTGATACCGCGGCCTAACTAAAAGAAAGAAAATATTTCGGACGCTGAGCAAAGGGCACGGAGATAACAGAAATGGCTCGAGCAGAGTCATCACGACATGAATGCTCTGCCTCGGTTCATATTCAGAACGAGCTGCTGCCGTTATTTGGAATTTATGCCTCGCATACAGCTATTTTCATGTTGACGTCTCATCCCTGCAGCGTTTTCCGATCTGAATCTGACATGAGCTTCAAACCCTCGGACCACAGACCATCTCGAAAGCTTCAGGGTGTGACTTGAAAACTCGATTTAATGAAAAGTAACTTCGGTTTCATGCGTGACCTACCATCGCAACCGTTTTCAGATACGAATATCACGTTTGCATATAAAATATTCCGTCACCGGCTTCCTTTGCCGTTCTGCCCGTTTCGCACGGCTATTGCAGTTAAACTTGTCTTCGTCCAGTTATGCAACATCAAATTCGGCCTTCTTCAAGTGTGTCTTGGACACGCTATTTGTTACACACATCTATGCAATAAACAGTGAAGTTTTATTTTACTTTTTGGATTTCGAAATGGCCTCCTAAGTTCCATCGGACGTCTTCGAGTTCTGATTCGATAAGTGGAGAATTGAGAACTACGAGACTGTAATGAGCGATGATTATTGTAGTGAACCACAAGTTTAAATGGAGGTTTGTCTGCCTGAAAATTAGCAGCCATCATCAGAGATTTTTTCGACGGCCGGAACAGTTTTCCTCTTAGCAGAGTAAGTAGCGTTAATTGCAAATAGTTGTTCGGTGTTATAGTTCTCAAGATGGTCTCGAGCAGCATGAGATATCGATAAGGAAACGACTTAAAAACATCTTTATTAAAAAATCGACTCATCATTTTCCCATACTCCAAGATTAGCGGATGCTGTCAAGAGCGGGTGACTGATACCTTACATGGGAAATTAAAATAATTGGGAATGACGTTGGACAAAACTGGAGATTGCACACTGCGCTATTAACAAAAGATGAAGATTTTCTTCGAGGCTTGTGCTAGATGATATCGAGGAAGAGCAGAACGGCCTTTCTAATAAGTATTTTATTAATTTAAGACCATCATAAAACTTAAATGAACTTCTGGCATACAACTCTGTCGGAAATGCCTTATTCTTTAACCAAAGAAAAACATTAGAAGCTAACTGGAGAACGTGGCCCTGTCAATGGAGACGCTTGGTGATATTTGTCGCAACGGAAAGACCTCATGGTAGATCTTGGTAGATCTCGTGAATCCCATCGGTAGTGCTTAGGACACGAGTTTTTCCTAACCGCTTCTTTACACGAATAGACTGCAGTATTTCAGGGACTAAAAAGAAGTAAATAAACTATTGTGAAAATATAAATAAATATTTTTTTGATCATTATTGATACGGAGCGATAAAGCATTAATAATAATAATTTACGATGACCATGTATACTTTTTAATAACTTTCAGTTATATATTGAAATGGCATACTTTGTTTCCTATGGCTTCCATTAAATTTGAAATCTGATACACATTCAATCGTGTGCGATGTGACGCCACAACTGTTTTTTTAACATTATCAAATCTTTTTCACAGCGAGATGTATTTTAAGAATACAAAAGGAATATGATATTAATAATCTTTAATAATTACATTATAGTAATGATTTTAAATTGAATTAAATATACCAGTATCAACATTTTGGACTAGAATTTAGGAAACAAAAACTTGGGCTAAATCATCATAGTCGTAAGACTTATTCAAGAGAGTATCTTTTAGCCTGATTCCAGATATGTTGTGTAAACCAGCCGTTAAGGGCACCATGGTGAGCTCTAATAATGTAAAGCTACCAACATCCAAGGTTCCAATCTCACGTCCTGAAGTGCCAATCCATATTAGGCTAGGATATATTTTCTCCAAAGTAAGAATAAGGTTCATTGATCTCTTACTGCAATGAAAATTTATTTTGTTATAAATCTTAAAAGTACTTTACATTTATAAAATAAATGAGAAAACAAGGATATACATATTAAAATATTAATGTAAAAAAAAATTTACCTTAAATTGGCGATTTTACATATGAACGTGAAAGGTTCTTCAATTCTAACAATATTGGGCAAATGTTGTACTGATAATCGAATATCTCCATAATCGGGCGCCTAGAAATGATAAAAAAAATATACTAATTTTGATCTTCAAAACAATAATTTACGTCATGTATTTCAAGACTTATTAACTTATGCTGGATGGGATATTTTATGAATCAAATATTTTAAAAACATCATATCCGTTAAACCATGCTTAAATAATTAAGGCAGAAGAAACAAAAATATCATTCCGATGAAATTATTTTATACATTACAATTATAGAAGATTATTAAGTTTTTTTAGAATTTATGATTTATGATGATAGTTTTTAATTATTCCAAATCTTAAACTTTGTTTATTTAACTTAACTTTTCAAATGATAAATACATTGACAAAAATTATATATTTTTTTCATGATGATCGCCACAATGAGAAATTTTCAGTGCTGTGATACTGTTTTAAAGAATATTATACATTATATGTAGGAAAGCTAACTTTTTTTTAACAGATAAATTAAATATAGATGAACATAATTAAAAGTGAAATTTAATTTTTAAATCAAGATCACCATTCTGTGCAATTCGCTAGTTTGAAGTCTTCCTTTTTCTCCTAAGTTGGATCTCCAGACGATATCCAATCTTCCTATATTTGTGGCGTCCAGCATATTACCATTAGTTGAGTCTGCTGTCGGAGTCAGGCAATATAAATATTGACGACTTGCTTGCGGTTGCAAAAGTCCTCCACCCGGTTTATTCTCCTCCGGAGAATTCAGCGATGTGACTGCAATAAATACTTATTTAGGCACAACAGCTAAATAAAATATCAAGCTATTAAAAATTTTATGCAAATAAATAAATAAAATATATTCTTTTGTCAAATAAGATAAAAGATTCAATGCATTTTCGATATTACGGTTTGTAAAAGACAGTTAATTTTATTATAATGTAATCAATAGAATGTGTTCATTCTATTTTTAGATTTATATTCTATTTTTAGAGTTATATTTTCATAACTCTATTCTATTACTTTCATTCTATTATTTAGAGTTATATTTTTTTCTTACTTTTTACCTATGCAAAAGGAGGAAGATTACGAATAAAATACTAATATAATTTTAAATTTTTATCTTTTACTTTAATTAAGAATAAAAAAGGAATTTCTTTTTTATATAAAAATGGCTGTTTTCATGTTCAATAAAACAAGTTACCTAAGATGATGCTTTATGATTGCTATTATTATAATCATGTGTCCCATTTATTAAATCTTAAAATTTTGGATCATGTAACACAAAAAGCAGGAAATTGTACACAGCAAATATGTAATTTTGAAATCACTGAAGGCTCTATTTATTGAAAATTAATTATTTTGTGATGCTGAATACCTTGAAAAAATGGCGACGACTCCAAAGAAACTTTTTCAAGATGAATTGGACCAGTTGTTATGTTCTGAACTTGAGCTTCTAGGAACACTTCATCAGACTGTAAAAATAAAAAATTCACATTACCAAAATTAGATGTTGTACAACTTGTTCGAAAATATTATAATTTAAAATAAATTTGCTTAAATTCTGTTCTCTTAGAAATTCCTCTTTCTTCGATCTTTCCTGAAATTAAAAAAAATTTATTTTTTTCTGCATCCACTCTTAGAATTAGATCGGCTTGATTTTTTAATTATTCTCATCATGCTGTTAAATATTGGACTGAGATAGGCATAATGCTCAAACAATTACATTGACAGAGCTATGAAGGAAAAGCTTTTGTTTAATATGTGCGTGATATATCGAAAAATACTTAAAGGTTAAGCTGAGATGAAAAATGATTTTATTCCTAAATGTGTTTCGGACCAAATCGAAGCTCCAATTAATAAGTGTAAGCTTAAAAAATAAAATTCGCAAAACTTATTTTTCCCAAAGCAAAAGAAAACTAATAACTTTGTACAGATTTTACAGAGCTAATTCTCAAAAAAGGGCAAACAAGTTATTATTTATCTAATGTTTGCATAAAAGTATCTCTTTTATATAAGAATTACAATCTTACACTTACAATGAAATCCTGAATGTTAAAATTGTTCATGGTTAATGTTGATGGCGCCATCATTATCATGCAGTTAATACAAAAAAATCAAAAAAAAAAAAAAATTCTCGTTAGAACATCTATATTTTTAAAAATTAAATTATTTCATTTTTTACTAATAATTATGATTATAAATCTTTTTATTCACTTAGAAAATTGAATTATGCTGCAGCGAAATAAAAGATGTAATGTATACTTTAAATTTTCATTGTGAATTACAATTGAAAACTATTATGTAAAAACGCATTAATAAAAGAATTTTCTGCAGAGATAAATGTTTTTCTACCTAAGAACTAACGATTCCAAATTCAGAATATGCCGATTTCAGAGTCCAGAAAATCAAAAAAAATTATTTTTAAGGACAACTGAAATCTTAGAAATGGAATGAATTGACAATATAAATATTATCAAACAAAAAAAAATGTGTCTGAAATTAACGAAATCTACTGTTATATTACAATAAAGATTTTTTGTGATAAATTTTTAATTTTATGAAATTCCCTATTTATGTCTGTATTTCAGTACGTTTGTTTAGTGAACTCACATTGTGCTGTTTATAGCAAATTATTTGGTTGCCAATTAAATATTTAAATTTTAATTTACATTAGTTTTAATTATTCAAATTTATTTGACATTCAAAATTACATACTTCTTTGAACATTAATCAGTACTAAATTTAGTTTATATTTTCTTAGTTATTAAAGCATAAATTTTGTATTTTAAAAATTTTTATAAATTCACATTAATATTTTTTATTAAAAAAAATTCATATTACTAAGTTTATAATAGAATTTTATTTACAAAAGAATGAAATATAACAATTAATAATTATCTTACAATGAATAAATACAAAGAAAAATTTCAGTTAAATAAAAAAATAAGATAAAATGCAGTCCTGTTAAATAGAGAGGAAAAAAATCACCCAATAAATATGCAACAGAAGTTTTAAAATGTATTTCAATTTAATATTAAAATAAAAGAATAAAAAACTGAGGATAAATAACCCAAAAAACAGGATGAAAAAATGTAATAAGTGTCAAAGAGAAAAAAGTAAGAGAAAGAAATAAATTGTGATAAACTTGTTTTTTAATTTTAGATATATCTCTAAATCACAATTACTTTTAAGTAAATAATTTTAATACTAACTTACTTCAGCATTATAAAGTTTTGTCTTTATATCCAAAGGTTTTAAAACTTGAAATTTGAAGAATTTACGAAATGAGTGAGCATCACCTGATGGAGTTACATAACTCACTTCACATATCAAACTGTAAAAATTAAATGACATTGAACAAATAATATAAATTACTTATTTTTTTATATCATACACATTCATAAAACAAAATATTATATAATAGAAGACTAAAATTATCAATATATTTAAAAGTAAACAATGTTATTAAAAAATTTGATTAAGAGAAAAGCCTGGAAATGATCTGTTTTGTATTGAAGCTTCATCTTTTTAATTTAAATTTCTAAATTCATATGAAACTTACTTTAGAATCTTTAATTAAAATATATAATCTTTAATCTTACTTACATATGTGTCCCCATTTCTTTAACTTCATGATGTATAATTTGATCAATTGTATTTTCTGGAAGGAGATTAGCAACATGATTTCCAGACAATTCAATCCTTCGTGAGGCTGTTTGTAGATCTGCTTTTACTGATACATCTCTTGCTATTTGCAGACTATCATTATGAACAAATATGTAACTTAAAAAAGATTCTCCTAAATAGATATTACCAAAACTTTGAGGTGTTATTAAGAATTGCCCTGCAGCAATTGTTTCTGAACCACAAACAGCAGCAATATCGTTTTTTAAGTCATTATTCAATATATCCTCAGGTAGATCCTTTGGCTCATTTGTAACAGCAATAGGACTGCCTAATGTTGGTTTCGTCAGCCTCATAACTGAAAAAATTTAATGTCATGAACAGCAAATATACTATTTCAAAATACAAAATTTGTATATTCATTCAAAAATAAGCATTCATGCAAAAATATGAGTCTAATTCTTTTCATTTTTGGAAAAATTTTCACTACTGATAGTGTAACTGTCATATTACTTTTGATGACAAGATGAAAAAAAATTATAAATTATTTACATAATTTGAACTTGAATTTGAAATTGAAATAATTATTAAATACCTTTTAGAGCCAATAAATGATCTACCTTTTCTAGAGTTCTATTTTCCATTTTAAAATTATTTATTTAATGGCAACAAAATAGAACATAATAGTTAATCTCAAAAATCTCGTAAACCTTAATTTAAAAATAGTTTATTTATAATACTATTCAGGAATAAATAAAATTTCAAATAAAAAAACTTTTGATATAAAACAAATATTATAAACCAAAAAATTAATTCATATTGAAACTAATGCATATGCAGCATAATTGAAAATCCGCTCTTCAAATAGTCTATTTGTTGTGATAATGATAATGCATGTATTTGAATTACTCATTTTGCCTTCGTAACTTCCGAAGTTTTTCAAAACCTGTTATATTTTTTAAGTGTTTATATAATTCTGTTAAGTCATTAAATCGTTTATTTCCGAAACTTCATTCTTCAGTGATTTAAACAATATACTTCATAATGTCGTTGGTAAAAGGTAAACATTTGTATATTTCATTCATTACCGAGTTACATAACTTAATAATTTAGTCCGACATGGTTCTTTAATTCTTTTATTAAGATATTTTCCATAGAAATTTACAAATTCCTGACCTCCTGCATACTTTCAGTGACCAACAAGTTTAGTTTTCATTTATGTCTTATTTTCATGTTTTCAGGATTTAAAAATATTCTCGACAATTCTAATATCTATTGGCAAAATAGAATTTTAATATATTTCCGTAATAAGTAATGAAAAAAATGAATTTTGTAAATTATTATAAATATTTAAAATTTAACAACACTCTTGATTGAAAAATTATGAGTCTTGCAACATCCATACTCAAGCTGAATATTTTGAAAATCACTTTAAAAATTTTGTAAATTTCAAAATATTTCTTTGCAAAAGTTGAAATTTTCAAAGAACTATCAATATAAAACATATTTTTATTTATTTGCCTCTTTTCTTTGCTTATTGGAGTTTTGGAAAATTAATGTATTAGAAAATGATGTAATATTCAAACATAAATGTTTGCAGAGATATCCTAATTTATGATAAGAATGTTACATTCAGATTTGTGAACTTTGCAACCAAGAAAACATATCATATTTTGTATATAATAAATAATGCATAAAAATGTATTGAAGTATTAATTTGAAAGATTTAACATTCTAGCACAGTTTTTATCATGATTAATATTAATAACAATCAATTTATATTAAAAAACAAATTAATTATTAATATTTTAATAATTTTTATTAAATTGGATATACTTTTAAATATACTATTTTATTGCTTAAACTGATTATTATGAAGATTTAAAAATATATATGGTTATTCCTTTAATTTTGAAATCACCAACACATTTATTATTTTTAGGTGTATTTATCATTGCTGCAAAAAGAACACCATTTGGCACATTTGGTGGAAAATTTGTCAATAAGCCATCAACTGATTTATCTGTGGTTGCTGTTAAAGCAGCATTAGGATCTGCTCAAATTGATCCTGTTCAAGTGGATTCTGTTATAGTTGGAAATGTTATACCTGTTAGTATTAATTATAAATATTCTTGAAATAAGTGAATTTTTAAGAAAATTTAGTAATATAGGAAATTATTATATTATATTATGAATAAGGTACTAATATTATATATAAAAAATATATAAAAAATTTCAAAATGTACATATATTATATATACAAGTATACTACAATAAGTATACTATCTTAATAACATTATATTTAAAGATTGACAAAAGACAAGACAAAGATTTATTTTCCTTATAAAGTTATATGTAGCAAACTGAATGAAGAAAAATAAGTAAAAATAAAATTAATCAAGCTAAAAAACTTTTTTTTATATCATTAAATTAATATTTAAAAGTTTCTGAAAAAAAGAATCCTTTTATTAAACTTTATAAATTTGTAACATTGTGGCCTAATCTTTAAATTCTACCTTTAAAACTCAATTTTGCATTTGGCATCAAAAAAATTATTTGTAAATAATACTTTACAATTAAAATTTTTTATAATTAGGTATCTTCTCCAGATGGTGCTTATATGGCAAGACATATTTTACTGCGTTCAGGAATTCCTAAAGAAAAACCAGCATTTAGTATTAATAGATTATGTGGTTCTGGCTTTCAGTCTGTTGTCAGTGCAGCTCAGGTATGCTTTTTTTAAATAGATGTTTCAGTAAATTTATAATAATAATAATAATTTTTTTATTGGTTAAATCAATTTAATCCTGATTAAAATCAGGAGCTTCTAAATGAAAAAGACATGTCTAAGTAAATGTCTAAATGTATTAAGTATTTTTATAAACATTTTCATTTTTATAAATAATATTTGTTTTAAATATAATTATAATTCATTTTGAATAATTTAATTTTATCGATTATATGCAAAATAAATTGGATCTTGTAAATTTACTCTTTTAAATGAGTTCTAGGATGCTTTTAAAAAAGTAAGGAAAGAGTTGAGTTGCTGTTGCGAAGGAAAGGCTAAGTTAAGTTTCTGAAAACTATATGATAAATTTAGAAACAAAATAGTGAGACAATAGATGTCAATTTACAATTTAGGAAAATAATTTTCCAAATATACGTGTCAAAAAACTTCACAAAATATAAATTATTGTTTTTAATTTGAGAGTTTAGAGAAAAAAACATAAAATAGTAGTACCTAAATAAAAATGGTATGTAAAACGAAATATAAATAGAAATAATAAATGATTCTTATTTTTCAGGAAATAGTAGCTGGGGATTCAGATATTGTAGTGGCTTGTGGTGCTGAAAACATGAGCAATTGTCCTTATGTTTTAAGAAAATTAAGATTTGGAACTACTCTGGGAACAAATTATGATTTAGAAGATTCACTATGGCAAGGTCTTACAGACACTTATTGTCAACTACCCATGGCGTTAACAGCAGAAAAATTGGCAAAAGAATTTAGTATTGGAAGAAAAGAAACAGATGAATATGCTTTCCGTTCACAACAGCTTTGGAAAAAAGGTTTTCGATATGTTCAACTTAGTACATTAAATTAATTATAAAGGATTTTGTTAAAATTCGAAAAATCAAATATAAAAAAGTTAGGAATAAGTAACTTTTTTATATAAAAAAAGAAAAATAAAGACTTCATTACTTTTGATTTATAAATCAGTCATCACTTTCAAATTTTTAAATCATACTCATGTTTCATTGAAAAATTTCATTTGAAAGAGTTTTAGATATCTGAAGTTCATGAATTTAAAATTAAATTTTAAATTTATTATGTTAATCTCTTAACAGTTAATTTCTTTTAAGCAAATGAAAATGGATACTTCAAGCAAGAGATTGCTCCGGTTACTGTTAAAGTTAAAAAAGAAGAAGTGGTTGTAGATGTTGATGAACATCCCAAACCTCATACAACCTTGGAAACTTTGAATAAACTTCCTTCTTTATTTGCAAAAGATGGAGTTGTCACAGCTGGTACCGCTTCTGTAAGTTTATATAAACATTTATAATTTTTTCAAATTTTAAAAGAAAAAAGCTGCATTGAGAATAGTTATTGTTAAATAGAGCATTATTTAATTATTCATCCTTATAATTGTAATGCTTGAGCAATTTCTTAATAATAAAGCTCAAATTTCATATGCATAAATGCTAAGATTAAAGTGTAGTAGTTATATTATGCTAAGGCTAAGTTCTAAAAATAGAGATTGTGTATACTAATCTTTCATTATAAAGGGTATTAGCGATGGAGCGGGTGCTATTGTACTGGCGAGCGAAGAGTCTGTAAAAAAAAATGGATTTAAACCACTTGCCAGACTTGTGGCATATACATCTGTTGGTGTTGAACCGTCAATTATGGGTATTGGACCATCTCCTGCCATAAAGAAGATATTAAAAAAGACTGATCTTAAACTTAATGATATTGATTTAGTAGAAGTAAGTTGATTGATTATACATGATGTAGAATTAAAATTTTCAATCCACACAAAGACGTCGTTTATCCTTTAGAAAAAGACCACTGCGTAAATTAAAGTATCTAATAGCTAAAATTAAAGAATCTTGTATATAATTTTTTTATTATGTATATGATCAGGAAAATATTATATAAATATTTTCTAAATTTATAAAAAAGTGAATTTAAAAAATTTTAAAGTTTTACTTATAAAATTTCTAGAAAATTTATACTGTAAAATCCAGTATAATCATAAAATCTAATCTTCGGCTATTTGTCTTCTTTGCTGTTTTGATCATAACAGGTTAGGTTAGGTATATATATATATATATTACTTTTTTGTAGATTAATGAAGCTTTTGGTGCTCAAACATTGGCATGCCGCAAAGATTTAGGTTTGGATATAAATAAGTTGAACGTAAATGGTGGAGCAATTGCTTTAGGACATCCTTTAGCGGCTAGTGGTTCAAGGATCACAGCACATTTAGTTTACGAGCTCCGTAGAAGAAAAGCTAAATACGGGATTGGTTCTGCATGCATTGGAGGTGGCCAAGGGATTGCCCTTTTACTCGAATCAGTATAATACTTTTTAGAATTTTTATTTTAAAAATAATATTGGAAGTTTGAGATGCAATTTAGTATTTTAAACAAAATTAATTCATCATATTTTGGGAATGGGTAATTTTTGTTCTTTTAATAATGAGTAACTAGTAGCAGATTTAATAATTTTGGAAATTTACTTTAGCTTCATATATGTAATGATATCATTTTATAAGAGTATAAAAAATCTATCATTGTGTTGAATTTTTTATTTAGAATTGGAGCTACTTTTGTTTTATTTTTCATTAATATTCTAATTTAAAAGATATTTTAAAGTATATTCCCTAATTCGTATGATCAGTAAGAATAAGAACTGTTTATTTAAATTGTGTTATTTATGTATTCATATTCGTATTTCTCACTCCTTTTAAGATTTCATCAATTGTCTCTTTTTTTAAGTTATTAAGTTTTAAGTAACATCAATTGTCTCTTTAAGTTTAATCAATTTTAAAATTTTGTAAGTTGCACTCATACCGTTTCGGCAAGACCATTAACATTAAAGAGAATAATTGCTATTACATTTTAGCTGTAGTGCATAATTTATTCCTTCTTTACAAACAGTTGTACCAAATCTTAGTTTTCTAGTAAATTAGGCTTATTATTCGATCATATTCGATTATTAAATATAGAATTTTCATAAGTCCTTCGGAATTTAGTTATTACAAATTTCATTTTTAGTTAAGCGAAGTAAAGCAGTTATTCAATTTAAGCGCAGCTCAAACATGCAATATAAGAAACTGAAAATGATCACTACTACTCGAGTAAATCATTATTAGGATAGCAAGTTCTTTTTCTTGTTTTCATTTGTAATATTGATTATTATGTTAAATCCTCTGAAAACAAAATTGAAACATATTTTTTACAGTAATGGAGAGGAAATTTAAGTCCATACCCTAATTAAGTCATTTAACTTTTGCGCGTAGATCGTTTTTAATATATTTTTTAAAGATTTAAAAAAATGAATTTTTATTCTAAGATAATTTATTGTTTTACAACAATTTTACACAATTGCATTTGAAATTATTTTTAGTATATTTTTCTTTTATAAATTAATTTATCTAGAGACATATATTTTTATACTTATTATATTGATTATATAATTTAAGTGTTTGAAAATATTCATATTTTGGATTATAGGCTATGAATAAAAGCGTAAATAATTTTTATTTTTATTTTTTAATTTTTAGAATAGTAGAACTTGGTTATTGAACAAATGACAACTTTTTTATATCGATTAATATATATTTTGATATATTTGAGTAATATGGAGTAGATTCGCATACAAATATCCAGAGAATGTCCTTTTTACATGGAATAAATATTTTTTTCCGGATTGCGTTTTACGATAAATATTTTTTAATAATTCTGTTGCTGAATGCCGTACGTCACGGTTGTTTTTTTCATTTTCAGAATTCGTATTTAAAAGTTTCAGAAAGCGAAGTATGTACTCTGTATGTATATAAAAAGTTTAAATACTATAATATTTACAGTAACAAAAATGATCGAGATATGAAAATTAGAATTTATGTATTTCTATTATTTTTTTTTTAATGCGTATGGAACGATGGGGTTGCATAAGAAAAGTTTAAGGCACTCAAGATAACTATGTAAATATACATTCATGGAAATGTTAATAGTATTCTATTCCAAGTTTAAATTACTAAATAAATACTGCTTTTTACTGTCACGAACTGAGCAAATACCGTGAAATTATCATATAGAAAACTAAAAATCTAAATTGATAATTTGAATTTGAAGTCAGGATAATAATATCCAGAGCTTACAAAGTCGTTCGTGTCCACGGTCCGGAAAAATTTATCATATCTTGATGTTATAACCGGTACGTGGGTTGTCTCGCATCCATCCTCTTTTTCGCACTTCCCTGTCTCAAGCAGCTCTTTTTGTTTCTTCAAGTTCTCCAAAATCTCTGCCCCATAGCCCTCTACCAGGTACGAGACCCGACACGCTGCGCTCCTAGCGTGCACCTGAGGAATTATGTACCACTTTTGTGGGCAGCTTTGCTTCACATAAGAAATACCGTTTAAGTTGATTGGTGAACGCCATCCTTGTCGGGGATTTGTTTACACGCGTTTTTGTCAAAGAATTTTGTCTTCTAGTAATCTTATCCGGTGTTTATTTATGTAAAAAGTGGTAGATGGTTTTTTCGGCTAATATCTTGCAATTGTGGGATTCCGTATATTTTTCGGAGATGGTAATGATTGAGCTTAGCTATTTATGTATTTCTGTTTAAATGCATACACTGTGCTCGTGTACAGCAGGTACCCAGCGAGGTTCTTCAAGCTCTTTGTACAGTTTTCCTATCTCACATTTTTTTTCTCCCATCGCCACTTTTCTGCACTGAAGAGATCGTGAAAATGCATTTTCAGATTAAAATCCTGCTTATCTTGACTCTTACAAAGCTAGTTCGGTTTCATCCTACGCGGCATGCTGACAGACTGACCGATTGCACAGATCAGTGGGATATACATGACCTGTGCATTGCCAATGGGCAGGTTTATCAATTCAAATGCCTTAAAGTTCGGTTTTCTGCGTCTCTCATTTTGTATATTCAAAACATACCATTTTTTTAATGATATTCATTATTGTTTTTCTGTCCCTCGTCCTCTTCATGTTAGTAATCCTTAAAATATCGTTTTAACTAATGGCGGAAACCCTTCACCTAAGTTGTAGCCTAATCTCTCATATTCAATCGCATTTGACACTTCGCTTCTCATTTCGTTTTACTGCTTAGTTTTTTCCATTTTTATCTCTAAAGATTTTTAACTTCTTTCTTTTCATTTCATATAACCAAACGCTCAGTAAGAGGGTGCAAATACAGAATTTTATAGTTAAGTAAAATTAATATTTAGAATTGTGAAGATATAAATTTGATAATATGGGTCTAGAAGTATGCAGAATTGTGCGGGACTAAATAACAGATATCGAATATGAAATATATCTGCGGTTTAGAAAATATTTTGCAAATCCAGGAAACGGAAAAAAGAACTGTATTTGAAAAATAGGAATTTTCTTCTTTTCCAGAGATCGGAAAGCAGAAATCCAAAAAAACAATTCACCGCGGATTATCTAAATTCAGGGATACTTTCTGTTTTAACAAATTGTTTTAATAATTGTTAGGTATCAGCAATTTGGCCATCCTGTATTTTCCGAAGCGGGATTTATGACTGAACCCTCAAAGTGTTGCCTGCCCAAATTGTGCTTTAGCCACAGCTCCGTTCCTTTACTCATCAATAGCAAAGCCTTTAACACCGAGAAATCAAACTGCTTGTTCTTATGTAAAACCTTATATGATTTTTAGTTTCATCTGGCAGTCACTACAGTGACATTAGGATTAGGCAGAATCCTGTTTTATTCTGCGTGCATTAGTCTAGTTTTCTGCCAGTTTAGCTTCATCCCTTAGATTTTTCTACTCCTTCTTCGGTACAAGGAAGTTTTAATACGTTCCTCATTGATATTCGGGATTCCGTCGATCGGTGCGTCCTTACAAACTCTTTTTGGCCACGCCCGAATGCTTTCAAGACCTTGGATTACACCCAAGCCGGTTTGGTTTACGTTTAAACGTAAACGCTCCCAGGAGGTTACCTAGTTAAAGAACTGCATTGAACTGCTAATATCTGCTAATGTATCGAATCGAGATGTCAGACAGCAGCACTCAACTCAGATTCTCATCCTGCGAATTCTATTTGAAGTAATTTTCTTTCAAAAAGTAAATGAATGTTTATGCGATTAATTACCTAAGATGCAGATTGGTGGAGTACATGCATTGAGTTTATTCTTAAAAAAGGCGTTTCGATAAAGATATTCCATAAGCAGAGGAAAATGAGTTTTTCTCCACATTCTTAAAGTACGGAAAGCTGCTGCCGGACAATTGGGAATCGCACGTTGGTCAAATAGGGCGAAGTCGCGGTCTTCGTTAACGGTTCTTTGTTATGCGCCAATAATAGGGCCGAGATTTATATCCAGCGCCGATTTAGATTTTTCAAATGCCCTTTCACAGCGTGAATTTTGACGTTTCTCCTTGTTCGTGGGTTCGAGGAACATGAGGAGGATCGTGGCTCTCTTGGAGTCCACAAAACTTGGAATTCTTTTCATTTTATGTCTTCCAATGCACATTTTTTTTTCTTCTGCGTATTACTTACTTTATATTCTTATTATTCCCAATTGGAAATTCACAGATCTGACAGATTCACCACTCGTACGTGCTCCTTAACGAATGCACAACGTGAATATGAAAGGAAATTTGGTAAATTCAAAGTTGAGATATCATGACCCCTAACTTGCTATTCATTATAAACTCCGGTTTATTACAAGAGCCTTTAACAGCAAGTTGAAATGTCAAAATTTTATCTTAGGAACGTGGTGTAAAATAAAAAACTCCAATATTTTTCAATAAGGATTCAATGCTTAAGCCTTAATGATAAAATGTGTTAGATTTTTCATAGTAAAAGCATATAGGTGAACCGACAATTTTGAAAAATTTACTTTACAGTGAATTTCAGACTGTCTAAAGTATGTATGTGTGCCCGAAGGAATCTACTAATATGCAATATGTAGGGATATAAATAATCTGGGATTTGACTTCTCGAAGGACAAGAAAGGAACCGCTTGGAAAATTCTGTTTTTGGCAAAATCTCGGGCTCCTTCAAGATGTTTCGAAACATGAACCTTTTTTAGACCAAAGTCTTCCTGGAGAGGATCGCTTATTGCTTCCTACGGCTTTTGCCTCACGGAAAAGATCATCTATCTATATCCCGGAAGGTAAGTTCTGTTTTCAAATCGGCTGCGGTGGAACGTGCATCCTTAATGTCTGATCCTGTGAGGAATTAATTGTTTGCCATCCAAGGGACTAATTTTGCTTGGAGACCAAACATTTTAAGAGTTGCTACACAAAGAAAAATGGCTTTTCGATACTGCAAAAGGATTTCCCAATTATAATTCATTTGAAGAAAAAGCTTGTCCTTTTCTTTCTCCTAAATTGTCATTGGTTAGATTATGAATATTGCCCTCGTTGTACTATTAGGAGAGAATCGCAATTATCGCTTCGTTGGACACAGAATAGATAATGTTAATTCTGTCTAAATTTTCTTTGTTTTGTTACTACGCAATTTTAGGTATAAACTGTATTAGTCTTTCTCCAAATTATGTCGGTATATGAATGATTGTATTTAAAAAAATCGACATCATTGCTCCCGTTCTGTTATGTCTCATAACATCTTAAATAGAAATAACATTTTTTTAGATCTTCATATAATTCATTAGTTAAATATTTTAGTCATTAATTAATTTCTAACTCCATCAATAAATGTTCACTGCGACATTTGATTAAATAAATTCTTTCTGGTTTTATAAAGCAGATAAAATATCTTCTGCTTTCGTTTCGGTATATTCGTTGACATTATTTAAAAATGAAACACTAATTTGTCACGAACACATTGATTTATTTCTTTAATCGCATTTAATCAGTTTTGTTCCACTAAAATGTTTTATTTAATCATTTATTTTTGGTAATAATAAAATAATAATAGCAAAACAAAATTAATTTGTATTTTTATGAAATTTTGGCGTAATAGTAAAATTGTTTATGCGGTTTTGTTCCATCCGCAGACGGTTTGGAACCTATAAAATATATTCAAGTATAAATACGATTCCCCCAAAAATTGTTTGTGGTTCTTGTGGTAATTATAAAGCATAAAAACTGCAATTTATTTTCTCAATTTCTTTCCTATTGAATCATAATATGAGAAAAATGAATAATTAAAGATTGTATCTACTCTTCGAAGCTTCACACTTAATCACTGTAGCATTTTCAATATGATCTAAACGTATTTGTCTTCTTTTGGCAGCTCCACAAGGGATCGAGATGCATTTCGACCGTTGTTTTTCAAATGTTCATGTATTAAAGGGAAGAATTTCATTAAACCAAGGTAAAAAATGGTTGAAATAATCCACCAAAAGAAAGTATTGCGAATGGTACGATTAATATATATGTTAAAATCGTTCGGATGGTATGTTGAAGTTAAATCAGAATAAGAGTAGGGTAAATTAACGGAATACTCGAGTTCGTCGAAGGTATACTTGGCTTATGCTTTTTAGAAATGTGGTCAAGAAATATCAGACTTCGAGGATGTTTTTCGAGATCAGAAGATGAAAGCTGGTTGCTTACCTTGATATTCGATAAGTCGCCCGTCTTAAATTATTTCCTTCGTCATAGGTTCTGTAAGGAAAAATTTCAGTTCTGTATAAAGAAAGTGGATCTTTTTAAAACATCTTCATCCTGGTTTTAACTTTGGGAAGCAACCGAGAGGCAGATTTGAATACGGCCAGTTGGAGCCTTCGGAAAATGTTTTATATTACGAATACGGAGGATCCTGCATATATATATATATATATATATACATGTACGACGTTTCTTGGAGGTGTGGAGCCGAGCTCACGCGGCGACTGGTAAATGTTTATACAATAATAGTATTAGGATGATCCATCTCGGGGTATTTCTGTATATGGATTAGGCAAGGGCAGGGCAGTACGCGGAAATCCCCAAGAATTGTTCTCTTCAAATTGTTTTCCTCTCACGGTTCAGGTTTCCTTTTGTGCTGCTGGGGTTTTTTCCTTCCCTAGTCAAACCCTTATTAGAACAAATTTCATCTATTTTGAAAATAGGCAGACCAAACCAGCCATATAGATCTAACTTAATAATTTCTTTATAATTAATCATCAAATTTCTTTGTACTTGGTTTATTGTTCTAAAAAATGAAAATATTAAAAGCGGATTATTTGAAGGGGTGATATTTTTGAAAATATATATATATAGAAAACCGCATGCATATATTATACGTGAAATCTGAATTAAGATATTCTTCAGAAATTTTCGAAAGAGCATTTGTTACAACCGTGTGTAGTTATGTAACACATCGATTGTATCATATCCTTAGAATTAATCTAACTTCTAATATCTTATTAATTGGTAAATTATTGCAGGTATAATTTGGATTTATTATATTTAAAAACTGACAAATTGAGTGGTAAATGTTTTAATTCTTAATGATAGACCTCGATGTTTTCTATTACTGTAATAAGAATCGCAAAATTTACCTCCATTAAGTTGTTATTAGGGCTTGTTATTGGATAGTATGCGAATTGATATAATGCCAAATAATCATTACGGCCTTGCAGAAGTAAATGAATATGGTCGAAATTTTTAAGATGTAAAAAGCCATTATAAAACGAACGAAATGGTTAGATTTGCAGTGGAATTATTTTTAGGGCTTTTAAAGTGAGTTACTAATAATAATTGTAATGAGCAGAGGGTCGTAGAAATCTCAAAACTGAAATTGAGACGTTAAATCACATTTCTTTTCCTCGGTTTCTGTGGTGCATGGTGTATAAGCAAATTTTAGTGGACATTTTCATTGGTTTTTACCGAGAACCAATTGCTTTTTTCACTGACTATATTCAGATTTCATCATATTCCAGACATCATCGGTCGCTTAACCTTCGTTAAAATCTTGCATTCGGCTCAAGCCCATTTTTGGCTGCTATTTACCGAAACTGCTTGCAATCGGCAATGCCCGTTTATTTTTCATACCGTTCGTTGGAGTGATATAAACCTGCCCGTTTATCTTCGGAGTCTTTCCAAGGAAAGTCGGTTTAAAGCTGAATGTTATTTTACAATAAAAAGCTCATCCAGAACTGCATATGATACCAGGAAGTTGATCATAAAGAATCATAAATCATTAAGTTTACCAGATGAGGCTTAACTTGCTTCGTCTTCGTCTTGTACAGTTCGCAATGGCTTTCTCTTTCAGGTTTTGGACGCGCCTAAGACGAAGCGGATCTTAGCCCAGGTAACTGTAACTTTCTGACTCATTCCCTACCTAGTCATTTGTGTCTTTCAGCGAGTTTCGCTCCTTTATTGAGGTTTCCAGGTGAGGTTTTCTTTTACCGATCTTTTCACCGGTATCAGATACGTTGTGAACCACCCTCGACTTCAAGGCATCTCGATTATTGCCCTGGGCTAAATTATATTAATTTGGGCAGTAATGATGTCCATCGAAGAAAACACTGAAATGCACTGGAACTGGACTCCACGCTGGCCTAAAGGGATGCCGGACAAAGTTATCTCGCGGTTATTCGACGATCTTTATTTGTAATTTGCAGCTTAAAAAAAAAAAAAGAAAAATCTCAGAATATCTTTTCCTATATTTTCCCGTTTCTGCTTTAAGGAAAAGCAGGAACTATTGAGAAGTTGTCGAAATTTTAGTTTCATTTAGGTAATCCGAAAGGAATTTTGCAAATGAGAAAGCCATTTTAAGTTCGAATTCACTTTGGACAAATTATTTGTTGGAAACTGAACGATTGCTTTTATATCGCATTGAATTTGCGAATGAAAGTGAGTGTGAGCAGTTGATTTAGATCGTGAAAAATGAAAATTATTTGTCCTCACGGAATCGAAACGATAATGATGGAATGAAAATGTAAAGCAACATTGCGAGATACCCTGATGCCAGGCATTTATTTCAAGGAATAAAAATTTAGTCCTTTGAACCTCTATCTCGTGGAAATGACGGCGGGATTCTGTGCTCCAGGATTTGGTATCGTTGCTGGAATAAGTGTTTATGGATTATCTCCTATTACTGAAGCACAGTCTTCCAGCGGACATTCATTGGTTTTGTAGATGTCGTTTTCCGTATGGTACTTAAAACTGGCATTAGATTGGAACTTTTGAGAATGTCCCGTATGAATGTTGTGATAAATGATCATTAAAATAGTATTGCTTTGAAAAAGAAAATCATATGACACAACTTTGAATAAGAAACGCTTAGACGGGGAGAATTTACGGTTTGTAAGAATGTCACATAAATTTTGTCGCATTTATTGTTGTAGCAAATTATTAAGCAAAATTTTCAATAAATTATAAATTACCTCTCTTGCATCAAGGTGATAATTTATTTTACTGTCTTTTAAGATGTCATAGAGATGGAATTAAACACAAACTTGCAGAACCTTGTGTGATTGCATTAATATAAGCGTTTTATCTTTTATAAGAGCTCCCGTCGTTTTGGGTTGATTTTAAATAGAATTTTAAATCAAACTGTTTCTTGTTTATACAATGATTTATTATGTTTTTCATTTCTGAAGATCTTATGTTGTTCAATTTGACCCGCGAAAGCAGTGTTCCTAAGAATTCTTCGGTGAAAGTATACACGAAAAATTATATATTGATTGCATACAATTTATTTTTCTCGCTTTTGGCCTAAGCTATCATTTCCTTTTTATTTTTCACCTTTTCTTATGAAGTTTCAACTTTTTAAACAACTACACCTTCTTTTCAGTGAAGGGAAATCTGCTTGAAATGATAAAAGTTTTGTTGTTTTTAGCAAAAAAATATTTATCTTGTACTTTTGGATATGCTTATTCATCGTGACAGGATGTATGTTTTAAAATTAGGCCTTTTAAACACGGTAGTGCATATATTACCGATTTTATTTCACAATATATAATACAAAACCTTTTTTTAGATTTCCAAATAAATTAATATTTTTGTTTCTTTTTTGATTTTTCATAAGTTCATGTCATCTTTTATGTTTTTTAATTCTTTTGTTAAAACAGTACGCATAATTTGCTGCTGGATCTGGATCAAGGTCCTGTTAATGCAGTGAGACAAGAGGAAGCTCTTAATAAAAGTCATAATAGTAATGCATATTGAATTGGATGCAAATTTATTACATGAACTCGAAGACTTGAATTGCATTTTCGAGTCACTTAGAATTCGAACTGCTTCGAAACACTTTACAACAAGCTTCTCAATATTTCAAATATGTATGAGGGAGTGCAATGCAAGGAAGAAAGTAGATAATATTATAGTCACGTGACCATTCAAATATATATTGAATTTGGTTGAATTCAATAGCTGACCCACCTTGGATTTTCACGAACGAGTTTCATCAGAAGAACTATTATACAATAACAGCCTTAGGAATGTGATTGAGATAGAACAAATCTGTACTTGATTTTAACAATCTATTCAAATCGTGTTCGATGAATTTTGAAACGACACAGCGCAGGAAACTGTAATTTTAAATGCGTTCAGACTTAAGATTAAAAACCAGTTTCTAAAAATATTTTGCTTTTACGTCCAGTGAGCTATGTGGCATTATAGAAACCTGCAGCTGAAAATCATTGAATAGAGAGAGAACTTCCTAATTTTTGAGCTGCAGCAATGGAAACAAAATGCATGCATTCAACTCCCTGATATGATTAATTTTAAACATGCAGTATGGCTTAGCAAAACAGACTTAGGCGTTAATCAGTTACTGCAAATTTGTTTAAGGATATACATATATATGTATATCCTGTGTTTTGGAAATAAATATCCCATTTTCCACCAAGATAGCACCAAAGATTCAATACAATTCAATACTCCCTCCGTCGAACACGGTGTTTCTAACAGCATGGAAATTGCTTTAGTCGGGATATAAATCCAACTTAATGATTTTCAATAAAAATCATCATCAGCAATTAATTATTAAGCTGTGAAAAAATAAATTTAATCAGTGTAGTGCTCGTCATTGACCGAGTTAGAGAAGTTTGGTAAAACAAGATTCGATATGTGAATTCAATAAGTTTCGAGATTTGGAGGCAAGATTGAAGACCGGAATCCAGTTAGAAAGTGGGTGCAGCAAAATCCAACTCTGGCAATGGGGATATCATAAGGCAAACATTGTCGTCGACCGTCTGAGACTGACCTTTTGCACCAACTCCATAAAAAGTTTGTATATTATTCTTTGCCTCAAGAGCTCCAAATTGTTGCTTGGCGACTCTCAGCTACCAATAGCTCCACACTCGACAGGGAAATTGATTGCAGTGCACTGCAATTCTTGCAAAAAAAATTTTTCCAGTTTGTTTATTTGTTGGCGGGGATATAAACAAGTTGTAACTCAAATTTAGACAATAGTCTTATAAAATTCTTCTTAAATTTAATTTTATTACCTGTTTAATGCCGTTTGTATTGACTGGAATAACTGAAAATTTGTTGAGTAGCTCGGTTACTCGTTACCGCAATGAACCCGTTTTTGGCGACGATAAATACTCTGATACGCAAACTAATACAAAATGAATTGTCCCTAATTTGATGGCTGTTCATTAAAGGAGGATAAAAATACTTAAAAAACTACATGTATATGACTCGGTTATGGAAAATTTTTGACTTATAATCATCAACGATCTTCCAATCCAGAATCGATTTTTTCCCACCTTCGTGCGTCGTTTTTTCACTTTATTTTGTCTGGGATTCATTCAATGAATGTTCTTCATAAAATCATAAAGAACTAATTTTCACAAAGACAGGTATATTTAAAATGAAATGTAAGATCGATAATATAAATAGAATTTTAATTTTTGAAAAGCCTTAGTATATTTTTTTTAACACCGTAGATATTTTAATCATAATATAAAATATCGCCTTTCTTAAGCAATTTTTCGAATGAATAACAACCAGTAAACCTAGACCTAAATTACGATAGTTCTCAATTTTATGCTTAACGTAAATATCATCTTTGTATGTGAAGCTTATTTTATTGCTTGGTGAGGGCAAGAAAGAAAAAATTTTCGGGCGGGGGCTCTTGATAATAAGAACCCCAAAATTTTTCTCGAATCTTGAGATTATACATATAACAGCGAAAAGTTCGTTATTGTAAAGTTTTCGGTTATTTAAATGTAACAATTCAAGATGGTAAGCGAAGGGAGACCTTTACAGCATCCTATTACAAATTCAGATACCACAAAACAATAAAAGGCAAAATTTGTTAGAAGCTTTAAATCCATTAGAACTTATGCACGACATAATACGAATCATTAAACCTCAAACCGGTATCTCCGGTATCTCTGCATCGCACCCATGATTTATAGCGAGAAAATGTAATATTTTAAAAAGATGGAGTTTCCATTTGAGTATCCATTTGGTGGCTTTTTCTAGTTTTATTCCGTGATACGAGCCCTGGGCTATGGTATCGTTCATTCGCATATTATACATCAGCGAGAATAACTGTACTCTATACATGTACGTGACCAATAGGATAGTCGTGATCCAATGGAACTAGGTTTTATATACCTGTTAATATTTTTCATTTAAACTAAATCCGATGCAATGACTAACTGTGCATCGATTAAGTTTTAAGGAGGTGTTAAGGTCTCCTGTATGCAATTGCTGCGTCGCTAGTGATAAATTTATCGATCCAATTTCACGATATGAATATTTCAGCTTTTTTCTTAAATATTTAACGTTTTCGTAATATTTAATACTAGATACTCATTTCTTTTATTTTGACTAATTTCTACTTCGAAATTCCAAATGATTATTAAAATAACTGAATCTTGATTGAACTTTTAGGAAAGGCAATGGCTTAAAAAATTTTTATCGCTTTTATAAAATACGGCACAAATATTTGTATGGAATAGTAATGGAATTATCATAATGATGCAAAATTGTCAAAAAAGTGATTTTTTCATTTTGATTGTGCGTGTCGTTGTTTTTGGCTGTATAACCAACAAAAAGAAATGAATACAATTTTTGATTGTACTTGTAATGGTACACCACAAATCATAAGAAAAAAGTATATTTTGAAAGATTATTTTTTGATATTGAAATTAATTTGTCACTCAAAGTTTTTTTAATTAGTCAAAAATCATTTTGAATTCATCGACTAGTAAATATGTAATAATTGTGTAAATCCGGACGAAAAATGTATGCGCTTATTCGAATATGAAATCACATCGAAATTAAATTAATTTCAGCTGGAATTTGTCACCAGTGGTCGAGGTACAAATAGAGGTAAACTTATGGAACTAATCTTAACATTTTTTATAAGTTGAATATTTGTTATTGAATCAATTTTTATTAATTTAATACAAATAAATTAATTTGTTAATTTTGTGATATTTGCTATAAATAAATGAAATATTTGCTATAAATATATAATATTGTGATAATTGCTATGATATTTGCTATTATTGTAATAATAATAATATATGCAGTATTAGATAAATTTTCGTGTAGAAATATTTTGTATTATTATAATGTAATCGAATTACTTGACTTTCTCGAGTATTACATTTATGATTTCCTCTCTCTCATTTAAGATTAAGAGAACTAATGTCATTTAAAAATCCACTGGAAAAGTCATAACTTTTAAAAGAAATTTAGATCGACTTTAACCAGCGTCTTTTGAGCATTATATGTAACTGTTGTTAACCTGTTTGCATTTTTCTTTAAGCAATGTATTAACTTATTTAAGACAAAAAAAAAATGATCATTATTAGTTGAAATAGAAATCATTTTTTTTTAATCTGGATGGTGTATAAATATAAATGTGGAAGAAATGCAACTTCGAAGGTAGTAAAATAAACTAGAATAATTTCGTTTATTTTTTAATCTAAATTTTTATGCAAATCTTTTACAGCTTGCATTTTGTTTGACGTAGTGGAAAATGGAAACATTGACAGAATTCTGGAAAAATAACCGAAAGAAGAAATAACAGACTTTTTTGAAGTAGATCTATGAAAAATGATAATTTTTAAATAATAATTATATATTTCATGGATAAAATGTTGAATCTGCCGGAAAGAAGAAATGAAGAAGAAAATAATATTTTTCGCTATTCTTTCTCAAAGAGAAAAAAATTAATGTTGAAAAGAGAAGCTGAGGGGTGGAAATATAGTAAAAATGTTAGATTTGTTTTCAAAGCAACAATTTTGACTAACGCGGAGAAGTTAATTATTTTTAATCTTCTGCTAGAGTGAAAGGCTTGACCCTGCTACCCAGATCGATGAATAACGAAGTAACACACTCAAATTGTACATAAAAATCCACTTTTACATTCTTATGATTTCATTAATTGCTAAAAAAATGTTTGCCAACTTGCGGTTGCTAGTTTGCCTTTGCATGGAAAAAAATCGGTAACGGGGTCGAACCACTTTCAAACGTTTGGAACCGAGGGGGTGCAATATGATCGAAAGATGTTGATATTGTCGTTAAAATAAAGTAATATCCTAAGAAGCCAAAGTTTGCCTCTACGCGATGGAGAAAACACAATTTAGTGATCTTAAAATGTGGAATTCTGTTGCGCAGAAAATGATTGCCATTTCCCTGACAGGCATCAAGAAATCTCTGGGCGAAAGTTTTTAAAAGAGATCACCTAATGATATATTTACTTTGCAATATATCTGCTCCTGTGTGACAAATTAAGCTGAAAGATACTCGGTTTAAATAAAATACCAGGGAAAGATTTGGCGGATGTTTGAATTCACTAAACACTGCTGGAAATGTGTCATATGGTCTGGTTCTGTTGTTAAATTTATGTGAAATTCTGCAGTTCAGTGATCGATGGCAAACCAGAAAAACCGTACATACATCGATTTCGCGGTATAAAAAATTTATAAAAGTCTTATACGTATTACAAACGCGAAGCAAAAGATGGATTCATTTAAAATCCGTGTGATGTTCTATGGACAGTCTTAGCCTGATGTTTTTACTAACGTGGAATTGCCTGTTAATGGCGAATTAGCCTCGTCTTGAATAACCTAACAAGGAAAGACATGAAGCAGCATTCCAGTTTCCAAACAAAAAATATACCTCCTGCCATGTCATTTTCTGCTGTTGCTTGTTGCGTTCGGGAATCGGGGAATTGATTTAGGTACTTTATGAAAGTTCATCCTTTTAGTTACCGGCACCTTGTGTTTCTTAAAGATTCAGTTTTGCATCAAGGGTTGTTGAATCTTGGTTCCCAGCGGAGATTATCAACACGACGTTATGTATTTTCCCATTTGAACAATCACAGTAAAACTGTGACATATTTTTTTTAAAAAAAAAAATTAAAGTTTAAAGGTCAATGGCACTTAATAAATGATTATG
Organism: Ricinus marginatus; assembly: GCA_028565995.1. Taxonomy (NCBI): domain Eukaryota; kingdom Metazoa; phylum Arthropoda; class Insecta; order Psocodea; family Ricinidae; genus Ricinus; species Ricinus marginatus. Next base: position 46,745 of record JAOWBB010014756.1, read on the forward strand.
CGTGTTGCATTGTCCATCAGTAAAACGAAGACCGTCACCACGTACTGCACACAATTCTAAGTGTGGTGCGCAGTTTTTTACGTTCGATAAGTGTTGATCGGCACTCATAAATGAGCTTTTCGATAGAAAAATTATGTTTTAGGTCAAATCTCGAACCCAGCATACAAAGTCTCCGGCACTTTTCCGTGCTTCTAAGTCTATAGTTATGATATGAGCAGTATAAATAAAAAGGTTTCTCGTATGTCGTTTACATTTTAATTTTATTGCAACTAGAAATATTAAAGTATTTTTTCAATTAATTTTTATTTTTTATATATTTATGAACTGTTGTTTGGTATGCTGTTTCTTATTCTCAATATAACTTCCTTCTGTTTCCAGTGCATTGACGGTTAACGTTTAAGTTAGCACGAAGAGTGAAATTTTAAAGCAAAATTAGTCCCGAAAATCATTTTTCTAATTTTAAATTGCAGAAAGCTGCAGAAATGTTGATTTTTTTTTAAAATTCAGTTCTTTACATTCTTAAATGACTAAAAATGTTTTTTTTCCAGATATTATCGGTAATGCTCGACCCTTAATAACAAGAAGCATTACTTGAGAAAAATTTTTCCGACGAGCCGACAGCTTCAGCTGAAACAATGAGAATTTAAGTAAGGAAATGGCATCGCTACCAGAGAGCCCCGTGCTAGAAATTTGCAATGGACACAAAAGAGAACAGAGCCAGGATTCGGGGGCCTACATCGACTGGAATTCGGAAGATTCGGCGAGTCCGAACGGGAATCTGGACGGGAATGCAAAGGGCGACTTCGTTACCGTCGTGGCCGTGGAGAGCGGAGGAGGAGGAGGCGACGCCCGACAGGATTCGCCTTTCGTAACCGTTCTGGAAATCGGTGACAAGGACGGCAAATCGGAAAGCGAAGAATCCGCGACTGCCGTCGAGGAGGTGGTGGAAGAAGTTCTCGTTTATCGGTTGCCTGGCGAGAGGCTCGGTTTCGGTCTTAAGTTCGAGGGAGGAACGAACACCGCAGAAAATGTCAAAAGGCTTTTCATTCAGTCAAGTGCCCCCGACAGCCCTGCCTCCAGAGCCGAATGCTCTTGGGGCTCTTTGGCGGAAGGCGACGAAATTCTTAAAATAGACGGACACGAAGTGAGGAACATGACCCGCTTGGATTGCGTGAGGTGCCTCAAGGAGTCGAGCGTTGTCATAAAGTTATATGTCCGGCACGCGAATCGATCGGAAAATACGCCGGTTTTTCACGGCGAAAAAGCGCAGGTAAATTCCAGTCAGTTTTCCACGTCTCCATTGGTTATCAGTGCGGAAGTGAAGAAGAAGGTGCCTCCACCACCTCCGATACCTCCGAGGAAAATCCCGAGGAAATTGTTGTTGCAGAGGGATGAAGCCACGGTGGTAGTGCCCCCCGAAGAATTTTGCGATGCGCAGCAAGTTCCCACGACTAAAACGAGAATTTCAGACGATTACTTACCCTACGCGAAGGTTCACTCCAAGTCCAGTTTCTTCGTTCTCGGAAAGGATCAAAAGCAGGATTTGCACGAAGCCTGCAAGAGGATTACGAAGAGAAGCGGCATCGAACTGAAGCATATACCTCCGGAACCGGAAGTTTATCTCGACCTTCTGTCCCAGGAAGAATCAAAAAATAATTGTGAATCAGAATCGGACGATACCAGCAGCACCATTTCCACAGTTATGGGATTAACCATGTCCGCGGCAACCAGCTCCAGTATTTCGGATCTTCGATCGAATACAAGTTCGTATTGCGATTCTACGTCACCCTCCACGCCAACGAGCATACCATCCACGCCGGTGCTGGACGCCACAAAACTTCTCATCCCGTGTCAGAATGCACAAGGCAACGACTTTCTTTTCACGAAGATGATCGGCGACAAAGGCTTGGAAGGCATCGCTTACGACGACAGGATATCCATTTTCAGTGACGAAATCTCCCCTTTGCAACCTCCTCTCAGTTTTCAGGACGCTCCACTAAGTTACGGTAACGAAGAAATACGAGCTACTTTAACGGAGGTAATGACTATGGAGAATTTAGTGGCGCCTTCCAAGAGCTTTCCGGAAGAAAATTTTGAGGAAGGAGAACTGCCGAAAGACAGTAAAGGCATTTTCGCCAAAGTACCCGGGAGCGGAAAGAAATCCTCTCTCATTCCGCGGCTCGCGAAGAGCATCGGCTTGCTCTCGCCTCCAAAACCCATGCCGAGGAAGGAATCCGCGGTCGACAATGGTAAAACGCGATCGGGCAAGAAGAGGCCGCCGCCGCCGCCACCTCCGCGATGCGATCGCCCGAGATTTCCACAGCCGGATCCGGAACCCAAAGCCCTTAAATCGTCCATATCCTATCTGAAGAAAAAAAAGACGAAAAACGATCACAAAAATTCGAAGCCGGGAAAGAAACCGAAGGTACCAAACCATTCGGAGAGGACCGTCGAGAACGTCCTTTTCGGAAAGGAAAAGGAAGAAAAGGCAGACGGCGAGACCGGAGAGGATCCAGCCTCTCGTCCGGACGGATCTCCATCTGCGGATCGGGAAGCACAGGATGTGACGCTTTGTTGGGCGGTTCCAGATTTCAGAACGACGAAACCGGAAGACGGGGATCAACTCACCGAAAAGGATCTGCCCGAAATCGGTCCGGAGAAGGAGTTCGACGGCGAATCCCGCATCATCCGGGAGGAGGAACCGGAACGGCTCTCGAATGCCGAATTCGGGATAGACTCGGGACCGGGCCGGAAGTCCTTTTTCTCGTTTCAGTGGGGCAGCGCAAACCATTTGGAGACCATCGGAGAGGATGAGGAAGATGGCTCTGCTGGGTGAGTGGATTTTGTTATTAACAGCTCGAATGGGTGACTCAGGTGTGGATGCACTAAGGGTCGTCTGGCATTTGTAGCGGATCGACATCTTCCCTGTTTCGTGATGAGGTCTTTCTTAAGGCAACACCACGGGAAGGCGAACGTTGAGAATTCAAAAAATTTTTTAAAATGCCGAAAATTTCACCCCGAAGGAAGCCGCAGATCATATCCGATCGGCGCTCTTCGTTGAATTCAGGTTCGACTGAGGAAAACAGGTATTGCTCTGCCATCTATTGGAATTTTACATAAATAGCGTGGTCTTCGATGGAAGGCGCTTTCTTCGTGGCTTCGTTCGTCAAAATCGAAAGCCGAATCCTGACACTTTTCCCTTTGTGTCGGCGGCTTTCCCGGGATGCAAAGTTGGCGGAAATTGCGTCACATTCGAGTTGTTTCACCCTCGAACAGGCGATCGCGCAGACGGCGCGTGAAGGAGAGGACCGGAACGAGAAAAACCTCAATCCGAAAAGGATTTTTCCTTTCCTCCATTCGCTGTGGCAGAAATCTCTGCTTCAATAAAAGAAAAAAAAAAAAATAATCTGACGAACTGAGAAAAGCGGTTCGTTGACCTCAGGTTTGAGTGCACTTCTTGGTTTCGAGGTGGCGGAGCAGATGTCGCCTCGCACGATGTGCGGCGGTGCACCAATCGCGTCATTCGAACGAGGCTTTGTTTCGAGACCTCGAAATCGTTATTCGCTGACCGGGCACCCCGCGAACGAAAGCAAGGCTGCCAACTTCCCCTCCTCCCGACTGCTGTGCTTGAAACCGCCCATTTCACTATTTTCGGAATAGTGAAAATGCGAATCAGTTGAAATCTTCAATTTTTGCCGAAGAAAACTGCATCGCAAGGAGCGCATTTCTGACATTATGAACCTGTCGATGTATGTTCAATCACTTCGATTAATTCGCTTGCACATAAAAATGTTTCGCTCATCAGTGTGAAAATAATTTTTATTTTTTTTGCAGTTATAAACAACTGGAAATTTTCAAATTGATAAAAAGCCTCCTTTTAGATCGGAAATTTTTTTTTTTATTTTTAAATGAAGCAGAGATGCCTTTCAAAAGTGAATTTTAGCTGATTCAACTTTGAACGAGGTTTGCCCTCGCTCTTTTTGTGCATATTTTTGCGTTTGCTCTTTGAAAAATATATGGCACGCTGGTTTTTGCGCATTTTGAACGAGCCCGTTCTCAGGAACGATCGCAATTTCCCACGGTGAACCGTCGTTACAAAGAGAAAGGCGGAATAATGCAATTTGTTACAAATTACAGCACTGTTCACAACACTGCAGAATATTGTAACCGAGAAGACATTAACTGTATGCGAAGTCACACGACCGAATCGCTTCAGATGGATTAATATCGAAAGTTACGAAAACTGGACCGAAATGCAGTCTTAAAGGGAAAATGGTTTACATTAGAATCTTTTTCGCACATAATATTTATTTTTACATTAAAAGAAAAAAAAATAAAAAAAACCACTGAATAATCCATAAATTCTGTGACGTTGCAATGAATAACCTGACAGTTAAAAAAGATGCCTTTCAAACGTTTTTGTCTGCCAATCGTCGTGATTCCTTTTTGCATCTGATTTTCCTTACCGGTTCTGCTTCCTTTCGGCAAATCTCGAGCGGCAAACGTGTTTTTGCTTTTCCCTTCGGCTGACAGCAATGCGAAGGACTCCACTCCGGAGCGTACATTTTTCTTTTGCCGCTGTCGAGGTGGCGAGCGTTCAGTTTATCCCTGCTGGAGCATAGGGAATTCGTTTGGAGCTGGAATTTTTTGAGAATCCTGTTCCAGTCTGTGCGTTTTGCCTTGTAATACTGCTATACTGCTTTTTATGACATTTCTTTGGATTTTTTCATGGCCGAGTAAATTTGCACAGAATGTTTTTCACGGCTGACCTTGCTGTTGCAGGATTTTATTTCCCAGGCGTCCGGTACCTCGACGAGTTTATTGCTTGGTAATTTATATATTATTCATGATAACGGTCATAAAAGCAATAAATATTTCTTTCTCGAAATAGAAATTCACTTATTGCAGAACATATTCTGAATGTGTACGCTTAGTGAGTAAATGTTAAAATACGCCCGCCAAATATTCCAAAAGCTTTTACCGTTTGATTTTTCCTCCTGGACGCCTTACCGGATATAACGTTGCACGACTGAGAGTTACGGGAAATACGTGTTCGAAAATAAGATTGATTTATTTGAAAGTACTGCGATGTATTTTTGCGCAGTTGCAGAAAAGGCGTTTCGGGACGCTTGAACGTGTTGCGGAAAATCGTAACGCAAACTCCTCTTTCTGACTGCGCTTCAGGTATGGAATACTTTCCAGCGATACCCGGAAAAAAAAAAAGAAATGATTCGAGTTTTTTCGAATTTCGCTGTGGAACAACTTGATTACTTTTAACGGCCGCGGTTGGTAGAAGTGAAAACAGTCTGAATCACAGAAGCCTTCTATTTCTGTAGCCCGACGTAACTGCGGGATACCTGGATAATCACCCTATTTAGTAGATAAGGCTGCAGGATAGAATTTAAGGATGAGAGGAATAAAATTTGGAGTTGTTTCCAAAACATGATTTGTAATTATTGATTAGCAGCCGCAACCTAATATTTTAAATCCATTTGAAAGAGCTTTTTATTCAGAAAAACTAAAAACATTAATTAGGTGATACAGGAAAAATCTCGTGATATAATATTATACGATATAATCTTCATCCTTTTGCTATTTATAGCGAGGATACCAATTTGAAGCAGTGGTCAGTTTTAATGTTAGATTTTCGCGGCAACGTTTCCGTTCGTGTTTTTTCCTCTTTTTCATTTGTCGATGCACACATCAACGTTAAACGATGACGGTTTAAACGGAACTATTTCAGCGATTCTGTTTGCTGACGGCGTCACTGAAGACGACCCTTATTACGATGGAGGAGGTGACGACAGACTCTATAATTCTACGGTATTCTCTTCTAGAAACGTAGAAGAGGAAAAGCAAAGAGGTCCGCCGGAGGAGAAAACTGATTCGGCAACGCACGGATCGGCGACTACGAAAGCAGGTACGGCCGAGGTTGAGACAGGCGAAGGCGGTCTCCGGGATGACAAAGACGTGGACTGCGACAAGTCAAGATCGGAGGACGACAGCCTTTCGACGCTCTTCTGCGGGGAGTCGGCAAGGGACGCCGAAAAACCCGAAGGTGAGGATAGATTTCGATATTTTTTTTTCAATTTTAATTCGGTCAGCAATTTGAATTTCCAAAATGTACATTTTCGACGTTTATTCCGGTCTCGCTGGAGCAGTTCGAGATAAGCGGCGGCGGTTGTCGGAAACGATGAGAGGCAGATCGAAAGCGTCTCTTTCGATCTGCGAATTGCCGAAAGGTTCGAAAGCAAAGCGAGCTCGTGCAACGGGAAATCGTCAGCATCAGCACCGCACCAGTTGCTTTAAGGTCTCTCCGCGCTTTCCGGCACTCGCTTCACTGGATAAAGTCAAAAGTCGCTGCAATTTGTGGGAACGTCTGCGACTCGTTCGATACGCTGGCGACTTTAACGAAAAATCTGAAAAAATCCATTTTTTTTTTTTTTACACAATTTTGCGGTTTTTTTTCGGCAAAAAAAGTTGGTGCGATTCTTGTCGCGAACCTTCGGGTGATTCGTGCCACGACTCCCGAAGGTTTCGGCGTCGCGAAGAGACCATTTTCCGAGACTCGACCGGCGGATTACGCGGGGACGTGAATAAAGTTTGCGTGCCTGAAGCGCAATGCGCCTTCGCTCCTGCTTTAAATGGACTCCGCGCAGGATCCGTTCCGAATTATTGGTGCTAACATTTTGAACGAGCCCTGCTTTTGGGTGCCAGTTTTCCGAACGCATGTGCGATGACGCCGAACGTGCCGGTCGGCAAAATAACGCGTTTATGAAGTAAAAGCAGCAAATTGTTTTGCCGCGAAAGCTCCGGAAGATCATTCGAATTCCTCGCGAAACTCCGCGTTCGGCGAAGGTTAGGTTAGGTTAAGAGCTCTTCAAAGCGTCGTTCCTCTTGATTATTTTCTTTCTCTTATAACGAACGTGTAGTCTCCTTTTGTCGTTGTTCAAACAAACCCGCTGAGCTAAATCAACTGGTTTTTCATGTCGTGCCGGATTTAATGAATCTTTTGACCATTAAAATTTTTCGCGAGAAGAGCACTCGACATTTTACCGCCACCGGAATTCGTTAGGAAGAGGCATTATTAGAATGACTGCAGGGAAATGTGCGCAAAAGTATTTTCCAGACAAAATGGAGGGCCCATTAACGACAAATTAAACCGGCGGACAAATTTGCGAAGACGCGATTTGGGGCTACTTAATATTAATGCGTTTGAGTTTCCGGTACTTTAAAGCATTTGTTCTGACACTTAAAATCCTCGTCGTAAACCTTAAACCGTCACGTTTCGGATCCAAAAGCGAATTGACGAACCTATTAAAATTAGGTAAAACCCGAGTTAATGCAACATTAGAGGGAAATGCTTTGCATCGAAATAATCTCGACTCAATTCTCAGCTCATTCATCGGATTTTTGACTTTAATGGTTGGTAACAGTTGCGTTAACCGAAGGTAGCGCGGAAGAGCTAAATTAAACGCTTTTAATGTTTTTTGAAAAGTTTGCAAACATCGCGAAAGTTTCCCCACATGGGGGCTCGGACGAAAGGTTCTTCTCGAAAAGGTTCGCAAATCCGGGAATGCGATTGTCGAAACAAACGCGGCAACGACAAATCGCTCTTTTCGCACCTCTTTCTAAGTCGCGGCAGCAATTTTTCACCAAAAGCTACGTGAAAATCAAAAAATTTTTCAGCAACTGACGTGAGTGCGCGGTGGAGCAAGGGAGAGAGAGAGACCGAGAGAGAGAGAGAGAGAGAGAGAGAGAAGGACCAGAAAAATTAGTGGTTCTTACCATCTGAAGAAGTTTTCTTGCGCATGCAGAGTTCGAAAAATTGCGGAAAATGAACGGGAAAACTAATCTCGTGGTTTTCTCCCATTTTCTTCATGTTCTCGCGCGGGCATTTCGTCGGATGTTGTGTTCACAGTCCGGCGCAGCAATCCCATGCAGTACGGCGAGGCAGTTCCCAAAAATATTTTCAGTTTTTAGTGGTTTTGGCGTAAATTATAGGCATGGATTTTCTCTGAAATATTATCGTCGATTTGACGTCATCATTTTGCAAGCAGATCAACTGTGAAGTGCAATGAATCCCGGTGCAGCCAACTAGAACCTGGATCGCGGATTATGCATCTCCGGGTGACTGGAAAAGTTCGTTTTGTAAAGCTGAATTGCAATTTCGATTTGCTGCTATTTTACCTAAGTTTCAAGTCTCATTTCTCGGACGCAAATGAATCAGATGCACAAGGAACAAGAAATGCGGACAAATAAAATGGTTATCAACGAATACAGTCTGTTCGAGCCTGCTGCCTGTATCCGCCCAAAGTTTGTTCTCATGGCTCTCCCACGGATTTGGCAGAGACTTAAAATCTTTATTCTGCCCTGCACTTTTTTAGGAACTAACGTACGGGATATTGGCAACATTCGCTATCTGCACTTGCTAACCTAAGTCTTTTGACATTTGCTCAAACGAAATGTGTAACTTCTCCAAACAATGGCTTCAATGTACGTTTTTACGTGGTAAGACAAATTCGCGCTGAACGTGCAAGTTGTATATATATATATATTGTTCTTGCCCCGCAATTGGCTAACAAAGAAAAATGTTTTTTGAAAACGCTGCATTTGCCGATAGTCTTTTAAGAAAAATTTGCTTTCTTAGATCCATTTTTGGTTTTCGTTGCTGTTCACAACGATTTTCAACGCTTAGGATACACTCAATCTGGAGCTCTTCGCGTGCAGCATTCATCGTAAGCATTTCCTAAGCTCCTAAAGCTCGCGTCTTCCCGGTGTTCGACGCCTCCTTCCACGACCGCAGCGTTTGGTGTCACTTCCCCGTTGTCGCGTCCTTTTCAGCGTTTGTTTTCCACTTTAAATGGGTCCGGGGGTGAAAAGTGGAAGCAAAGTTAGTCGAAGGCAGGCGGACCAAACACTTCGGAGCTCCTCCACCGAGGACGATCCCCGAGAACTTTTCTCATCTGCAGTGGGCTGATAGGTCGCCTCGCTTCGCTGCAGTGGGCTGTTGCGCATTTCCGCCGGCCGTTGCATTGCCGTGCCGCTTCGGAACGATTCTCCCTTTGAATCCGGCTGGATTTACCTTTTGCTCGAACGTGAGAAGAATCAGCGGTTTATCGGCACTCACTGTCCGAGCGATTCCATTGTACGATGCCTCGCGAGTGTAGATAAAGCCACTTTTTCAGTCGGAATTGAGCTTTTGGATAACATTATTGCCGAGCAAAAGAAATTAAATCCGTCGCGTTCGCTGCTTTTGTGCTCTAGATAAAGAACATGCGCTTATTATTTATTGAGCTTATCGATATGTTTGAATCGCGTGCCTGACGGTTGTTCTTCAATTAATTTTAAACTTTTATCGGTTTTCACAGCCTTAGCTTGTATCTCCCGATAAACCTGCTGCGGTGTCAACGTTTGCAATTGCACCGCTGCAGTTAATCGGCGGTCTCGAATGAGACAGAGTCGGTGATTTGCCTTACGTAACATAACGTACCATGCGTCGGTTTATAACGTGCGATGTACCGCGCTAGCTCCGATTGGCAGCAGTATGTACGTCGAATGAACCTAACCACACCCCGTGCTGTTGAACGTAGGAACGATCCAAACCATCAGCACTACCGTGGGTAATGGTTGCTTGATCACTTGATCGCCTTGAAATGAATATTTTTACCAAATGGAATGTTTGAAATTGTCGTTTAATCCGGAGTTGGATTCTATGCGGTCGATTGCAGAACCTTTTTCCTCGCAGGTTTAGTCTGAAATTTTTAAGTTTCAAGACCGACATTTTCAGCGGCGAGGTAACGCAATCCGAAATGTTCGTCAGCGGAGCTTAATGCATTTTAGCTTTTAAATACGCCTTCATCTTTGTATTCGGAGGAGAATTAGATTGCGCGCGTGTGATTAACAAATGATGCAGACCATTTTGAACCTCGAGCTTATCCTGGATGTACGTCTTGCAGGAAATACTCATGATCGTAACGATACTGACATTTCATACATTTGCTTTTTTACTTCCCCTTGAGAATTTTCTTCCATTCTTAAAAGGGATATTTTCAGATTGAATTATGTGGAGAAAGTAAAGTTCACCATGTAGAACCATTAAATTCTGCCTCGTTTTACGTGAAGAATCATGATCGGATCAGGTCGAGGTATGAATCACTGAGATATTCGTGTGCTTAAGGAACGTCCGACTTGGCTCTTTGTTCGCGGTCGGGAAACTCACACTGGATCAGTGTTGATGTCTACAGGACTAATCTGCAATAAATAATTTTTGCAAAACTTCTTCTGTAAATCCACGTTCTTGCAGGAACACTGCTGCGAGCGAGGTCGCGGGCCGTTTAGGTACTTTTGCCGGAGACCAGGACCATTTCCCATTCGGCTTAACCAAAATCGAGCACAATTCTGCACTCTCCGCATCTTTTCCAAGCGAAAAAACCTAACTCCTTGGCCGAAATAGATTTTTGCTCCATTTCCAAAGCTTCTTGCGTCCCGGGCGTCGTCAGTCAAACTCCCGTGTGTTTCGACGCTCTGCGCATTGAGTGTTTGGCAACTCTTGGAAGTTTTCCCTGAAGTTTTCTACCACGTCAACTTCTTCTTCTTTAGAGTGTGTCGCGCTTGTGCAACTGGACGATTGGTCCAAGAGTTCGTCTGTGTCAAACGTTGCGTTTCAGACTGTCGTCGAGCTTGCGATTCTCAGGTTCTGCGGGTACCACGGGCAGACGTGTTTGGAGATGTGATTGGCGCAGAGATTTAACCATTACCCACGTATAAAGAACATGGTACGCAGAGCTATGTTTTTAGTCATTCCACATAATTCGCTTGGTTTACGATTCCTTAAAAATCTTCGAATAAATATTTTGCATGACTTGACTTAAGTGCCGCGGATTCGTAATGTTTGGAGATTTTATCTCCGTCCTGTCCATGCAAAGCACTCGCGGGTTTTAAAATTATCCGGTTCCCTTTTCCTGTCCGAAGGGATGTCCGGATTGGTTTGCGCAGCAACAACAATGCATTCTCTTCCGATGGGAACCCAAAGCAAGGATTTGCGAATTTCGCGATCGTCGTCGGATGCTGCGGGGTCCCGCAGCAGATGACGATCACGCAGCGTGGACGATCAAGATCCTTGCGTCGAGGCGTGTAAATAATCTTCAGCAAAGTGAGACTTCGCCTCGGCGCCTCATGCGAGCACAAATGAACACGTTTCGTACAGCTCGCGTTTCCTTCTGCGCAAAGTGCAGACTTCCGCGTTCGTTCGGTTCCCGAGGACGTGGAATGCATCAATTTCCAAGATTTTGTGCGGCGACTTTCCCGGAGTTATGAAACGTCGGTTGGCAAAGATTTGCCCCTTCGAACGTTGGCGGCGGGAACGGCCAATGTCGGGATTCCGGAAATCGGGCATTTGCGCGGCTCCGCTTCCGGTCGCGGCGAATCGAAGCTGCCGAGTCTCGGGAAGAAAGCGACGCCGAGGAGCATTCCGAATTCGATTCTCGTTATTATCGGCCATTTCTGTGAAAACGAGCTCTCGTTTCGAGATGACTTTTTAGTCGGGCGTTTTCCCCCTAAGCGAAGCATGGCTTGCCGAGCGCGCGAGTCGATCCTGAGGTCTTCGTACCGATCGTGTCTGAATCCGAGTGAACCGTACCCGAACTCGCTCCGTCTCAGTCTCGAGTTTGCATCGCGAATCGCCGGTGACGGGCGCGGGCGCGGCGGATTTTTCTTTTCTCTCCTTTCTCCATTGGCAGCGTTTCTTTGTGTGATCACGTGCGTCGTAAATAAGCGTGGTTCTGAAATGAAGCCTCTCCTTCGTACGCTTTGATTTATGTTCGAAAAATCGCGAGTTCCCGCAGAGGAAGTGGGAGATCTCTCACCGGAAGCTTCCGCCGCTGACAGGAACTTCTAGGGTCTCATCGGGGTAAGTGGCCGTGCTTCGACGCTTCTTTCGGTGACCCCCGCCGCGGTTCTTGAGACGGCGTCGCGTCGCACGCTTTCCGGAGGTTTGAGCTTCTGGACCTCGGTCGAACGCGGGAGGAGACCGGGAAAGTGAGTTTGCACGTGGGGCGAAGGGAAACCGCACGTTTTTCTTTCTGAAACTCTGCCGGAAAGCTGTTTTTCCGAACGGGCCGAGTAACCTGTTCGCCAAAGCGTTTTGGGTTTCCGTCTGGTGATCCGATCGCCGCAGGTTTTTGGAAATGTGCGAAGCGTGCGATTGGAACGGGCGTCGGTTTCTCGTCGGCAGATACGATCCAAAATTCAAATGCGTTTAATCCGCCCGCATTGGGAGACGTTTACCAGTTTAAAATGACCAAAAATTCCTGTGGGTCCGCTTGAGCGTCGGTGCGGGATGTCTTCGGAGTCCAGCATCGTGGCCAGGTATTGGATTTTCCGGCAGCAGCAGGGAGAGCGATATTTTTGGTTTCTTAAAACGTTCTTCAGAGTTCAGGTTGCTTCTGTGAAAAGGTTTTTCGTTACGTTCCGCCCTGGGAATTTTACAACTTGGCTTTTTGTAACACTTTCGAGTTTGTTGTGCCGGGCATTGATTATCTCTATCGTAGGGCTTTAAATAGTTTGAGCAGTTGAATTTATTGCCCGACGTAGTTTTTGGATTTTTCAGGGTTACCTGGGTGGAAGCGGCATCTTTGCTCGCCCTTTTACAGACCGATTTCCAGGTTTGGGAAGCTGCGCCTCGATTTTTCCATTGCGAAAATAAACACGGAGGATGTACCTGCCCGCCGCCTAAGATCAGGCCGATGCCTAAAAGCGTTGTCGAAGTCAAATTTTAGGTGCTTTGTTACGGAGAACGTGATGGACACTATTTTCGTCCGATCCATCTTTGATTCTCGATTCCGCGTGCGATGGCGGAGGCCGCCAGCGTTTTAAGATTTTGCACCGACGCTTCATTTTCCAGCACAGAATTCTTATTATTCTTAAAACAGTTTATTTATCCCGATTACACGGAAATTATAATAATAATGAATGTTAGTTCGCGCAACTAATGTAAAATTCACCGTGATATTTGTAAATATGAAAACAGAAGAAGGCCCCGAGAGATTTGTTTGCTTTTAAGCAAGTTTTTACCGGTGCGAAAGGTTTTCTTGTTTTGCATCAAATAAATCTCATTTTCGCATTGAATATTGGCGTCTGAATTCGATTGCCTTTTCTTGTTTAAGCCTCGCGTACGATTTGCGCACGCATATTGTGAACGCGGAAAATTTGGCTCATTGTCCTGCTGAACTTTTCTCCATAAGCACAAGACCGTAAGCGATCGGGGCTTTTTCCTCGCCGGGATTTCAAGCAAAAGAAGAAAAGCTTTTTTTTTTTACTTTCCGAAGTCTCCGTCATGAAATGAAAATGCTGCAGCGTCAATTTGAGAGTTTCATCGTGGCCGGAGGACGTGAAAATTAATGGTAACGTTCCATCCAGTTGCGATATTTCTCGTTTGCGCAGGGAGTTGCGCTTCCATTTCGGGTTCGATCGAATCGATTGGCGGAAAATCACCTAAAAGAGTTCGCTTTTGTTTTTCACCTCGATGCTTTTTAGGTCGAACGAACGGAAATCCGACGATTTGGGACGCCTCGGTCCGGAAAGCCCGACGGACCTCTTCCTCGTGCTGCCGAACGTCGGCCCGAGTTCCGCACAAGTGGAACATCGCATTCCGGACCGCGCGCTTGACGGGGATCCAAACAGGCGACGCCTGAGCGTAAGCGAGGCGTGGAACGCAGATTAAGATTTTGTGGAAGCATTCAACGTCGGTGTTACATGTGTATTTTTAACGCGGACGAACCGTCTTCGAATAAATAAACTGACAGTGTTTAACCGGTGGGTTCATTTGCGTCTTCTGCAACTCATCTCCACGGTTTACCGTCCTGTTCCTTCGCTCGTGCGACTTGCATGCAAGGCATGCCTTTCCTGGCTGTCGCCGGGCAGAAGGTTGCCCCCGCGCATTTTCACTCGCTGAATTAAATGGTTCGTAAACCCGAAAACGTGGGCAAAATTACATTGCAAAATGGCTTTGCGCATCTTGGAAAGATGCATCTCCGCTACATGGCGATCCGCATTTCGATACCTGCTCGTCAAACATGGAAAATGCAACGCGAGTTAAAGCGGCGAATCATATTCCTGCATTTTTTTGCCTGTTTACCTTTCGACGAGTGGGAGGCTGAGCTGCTCTACCTGCAGATGAAATTGACGCGACGAGATCTCTTGCGGTGCGGAACGTGCGCAATCGGACGAAATTCGTTCGAGCACGCGAAGATGCCATCGGTCCGGAGTGAAGAGGACTCGTTGCTCGATTAATCTACCCCTCGAGGCACCCCGCCCGGACCGGTCTTCGGGACCGTCGACGACGGGGCCATCGGGCGAAGGTCTTCGTCTCGCGAGGTTGACCCGTCGACGGCTCCGAGGAAGTCCGAGGCGAGAGAGCGACAGCCGGAGGGAAAGCTCGACGCCGGAATCGCGGCAGCATTCGCATGGCGGACCGGGAGCGAATGAGCGCCGGACACGCGTTTCTGGTGACACGTCTCGGCGACAGGCACGTGCCTTCGGCTTTCTTCAGGTGGTTTGTCGGTGGCCGGGGATGTTCCCTTTCGGGGCCGGTGGTCGCGCGCTCCAATCCGAGGAGACGAAAGCTCTTGAAATGGCTGCTTCGAGCAGATCTCCGCGGTTTGTCGGAAGAAGGAATTTTCGTGGAGCACCCGCGGTTGGAGATCTTCTGAAGGTGCGAAAAGCCTTGTCGCTCGCGCGTTGGCCGACGGACTCGGTCCGGATGTTTAAATGGCGAAATTAAGGCGGTTGGCGGTCCTGCAACCGTGACGCTTGGGATAACTCGTTCGAGTTTTCTTCCTCTCGAACGGCGCTCGGGCGCATTGTTCTCGCCGGAAACGCTTCTGTCGGTATCGAAAAGTGCATACGGGCAGGACAGGGGAGGAGCGCTAATGTGCCCCAACCTCCGCAGTATTTTTATCGGTACCGCTCGCTCCCGAGCGGGAAATTCAAATCGGACGGTCGACGAGATGATTCGAGTTTTTCGCTCTTGCTGTCCGCTGGTTATCCACTTGTTCCTGCTCGCTTTCGGCTCCGCCGCAATCCTTGACCTTTCCTCCTTTTCAGGTCGATGCTATTTTTCTCCCAACTTTTAATTATTTCGTCTTCTGATGTTGCCAGACCTGCGAACTTATCGCACCGTCAGAAATTTGCAGCTTCTTTCTCCCGATCCTCCGGAAGTGGCGTCGGAGGTCTCGCTGTGGTGGCTGGAAAACAGCTTCCGCACGCTCCCGAAGGAGATCTCTCTTTAAAACGGGAAAAACGATTGCATTTTAAAATATTTTCCTTGCGAAAGGACGGTAACGAAAAGTCAGATAAGTTAAAAGCATCTGAACAATAATAAAATTATTATTAGCGTTTAAAAAATTATAAAACATAGATAAATGTCTCTTCAGCATTATATTACATTAACAATGTGTGTATGTAAATGCACGTGTGTGTGTGTGTGTTTTTTTTTACTTTTCATAATTTTATCATAAAGCATTAATGCGATTGCAATAGATAATGGGTAAGTTATTATTTAACGTTAAGTTAGATAAATAAAAACAAGTTTTAAGATTTACTGCGGGCTTCATGTGCAACATGTGTAAACAGAGAATATCGCTGGGGCGGAAGGCGAACGAGCGCGCGGTCGATGGGCACATTCCAGCCTCGATTCTTATCCAGCATCGAAAAAAAGCAGCAGTCAATCGGTAACCGCACATGGAGCTTGCATTTGCGCGAGTTTTGCATGGCGTCGGAAATTTTACCGTCGCCGGATGCTGCTGCGACGGGGATGCCCTGGGCGACCACCCGGAGGAGAGCGTCGCGCTGCTGTTCGCGTTCGCTCTGGCCTTGCGTTTTGCGCGCCGTTCGCGGCAATGAACTTGAGGCACCCGGCGGAGCTGGGTCACGATGCCATCGCTCGACGATAAATCAAACGGTTGTCAATAAAGTCCTCAGTTCGACCCGCGGTGTTTCTGTTCCTTCGCCGTCGTCTGCGACAGATTAGCGAACGTTATTTCCGACGAACGTCCTCGCGATTATCGCGCGGCTCTACGCGCCGGCGAAATTCATTTTGCGCATGTTCTCACGATTGACGATCCGGCGCAGTGCGTCGAGATGAAGGTGCGAAGGGCGCGCGCGGAGGGATGACCGGCTTAAACCATGCAAAGGCACGTACCTGAACGGGGGAAGATCTGCGAAATTTCCGCACCAAAAAAATAATCAGTTCCTTCGCACTTGATGGTGTTGCCCGAAAAGCCTTATTTAAACCTCAAATAGTGATAAACTTTACGAGGTTTCGGCTTCCTCGCGGCCGAAACTCATAAAGTTTGTCAACGGCAATGGCAGTTTTAATAATAATATTTTGCCTTGCGGAATGGCTTACGGATACCAGTCGAAGATTGGCAATTTTACGTCTGGTACCTTTGAATGAGAGCATTCGCCAGTGGGAAAAGTTTAGAATTTGAGTTTTCCTACAAGTGTGGGAAATTTTTTATTTTTAATATGGGATCTTGGTGCGTTTTTTCGAACCTCTGTGAGCTTGCATGCGTAGAAAATTGGATGTTTTTTAGTGAATCAAGATACATGAATGGTGTTACGTGGCATAACTTTTATGAAAAATGATCGATGTGAGCTTCAGATGCTTAAATACGTTTGTAAAGTGAAACGTCTTGAGTGATGCAATGGGAAACTGCTTCGGATATGTAATTATATACGTATCGTCATTGTTGTTGCAGAAAAGAGGTTACAGCTTCTTGTAAGTCTACCGGTGTTTAAAAAATTTTAAATTTACGTGCGCCACATAAGTTTAATCTGGCACTGAATTACGCATAATTTCTTAAACATAAAATTTACAAACTTTTCGCTCTTGAAAAAATTTGCAGCAACATTTTTTTTAATTGAAGGGAAGAGCAATATCGCGCCGTACATGGAGATAGATTTAGTTAATAAAGTATTGAAAATATTTTAAAATAAATAACTGCCGCAGCAGAAATAGCATTTTGACGCGCGGCAAATTAAATACATTAGCTGATTTTTGGGGTATTGGTTTTCGTTCAAACGTTTGTCCTGCTTTTTCGTGTAGTTGGCGTACATGACTAAGCCCAAATAGTACAATTGTCTTTTTCTGCGATGCGAATGACTGTGCAATGAAACGTTATCAACTTTGTTAACGTCTCCTTTTTTACTTCATTTATTTGCTTTACTAAATGAAGCTGCAGAGTGACGTTCGCAAAATATTTTCTACAGTTGGTGCGCACTTAATTACTTCGGTGGAATAACGCGAACGTTTTCACGGCAGGTTCGGTTGGAGGGAGAAAACGTGCGCGCACAATGCAGAAGCACTTGAGAGCGGCTTTTGCCTCTCCACATTGTATGGAAAGCCAAAAAATGCTCTGCCGCCGAGAATTGTTCCTGTATGAATCTCCGAGGACGAACTTTTATCGCTTTGAATCTTTTCTTTGACATCCCATTCTGTAGATGTTTGAAAGCTCGTGATCGGGTGATTCCGGTATTTTATTTTTTAAATCGTTTCGCTTAAAACCCGAGCAGTTTGCGCATCGAATTTTGGCCAAGATGAAAGTGTACAAACCCGTTTTTCATCGGAGGGCACGAATAATTTTCCAGCATGGGATTTTAGACTTGCGAGAGGGAAGATCGGCCCGCTCGCGGAAAGGGAACTCACACAGCATCGGAGATTCACAATGCAGAGAAGAAGGCGGAATCTGTGAGTGAAGTGCAGAATCCGGTTCCACGGTTCCAGAACTTCCACTCCCGTAAGCCGGCCATGCGAAGGACCTTCGCGTGTTATTCACCTATGACTCTGGTTCCGTGCAGTTCTCCAGTCTGTGCTGGACTCTTGTTTCGCGTTTTGTTTCGGTTTTTTTCCATGGCTTCTTGTGATTTTAATATTTCGCCTTCGCGTCCTATCTTTGTTCGGGGCTGATTGATTTGTACGCGACATCATTTTCAATTTCCGCCGGCGTTGGTGCACGTTACCTGTTCCAGCGGATGGTCGCCAATAAAACTCGGCGCTGGAACGAGAATAGCTTCGAGAGTTTTGCAACCCCGGTGAGGACGATTCGAAATCAATTGTCACTGTCGCCGCTGCGGTCGCAGTTGGCATTGCGGGAACTGATGTCGTTCAGAAAAGTGCAAAGCCTTAAAAAATTACTTTGCTCGACCGGCAACCGAAATTCGTCTGCCACATCATTCTGGACCCATTGACCAGCGGTGGTGCCCTTTCGCGTAAAAGAGCGGATTGCAGGCCATTGTGGACCAAGTTAATTGCCTATCCGGCATCGTGGAATTCTTAGGGTACCTCGAAACCCGCTTGGAGCATTGGTCACGAAACCATCTAAATTTTAACATAATCCTGATTAAACTGCATTTTTGCATGCTTACCTAGCCCCCAAGGCGCCTGGAAAATTCCTATTAACATTAGGGTATCAACTTAACCAGCATATTTTTAAAAATAATATTTTTAATATTCTTTTAATATGATAATGTATGCCCGTAAAAAGTGACGATGTAATTATTTAATTAAATGCTTTTTAAAATTGAATAACTCCGTTCATACCATTTCCCATTCAGATTTCTATTTTTATGTCAATCTGAAACAATGTTCTTTGCAAGCGCACGAGTTTAATTATCAGCGATAGGTATGTGTGTGTATGAACAACTAAAACTTTTAAACACTGCAAGTTGAATTTGCGAGTTGTGGGATGAGTCTGTTAGATGTTCTCCATGAGAAGGGCAACCGAATCCATCCGGCCGGAGTCGACCTTTTTACGTCAGCAAACCTTTTGATTTGGACATTCCTTTTCATCCGTCAGATTAAAAGATTACCACAGTCAAATAATTTAGGAAAACCAAGAAATTCCTATCAATTTTCGATACTTCTTTATGTGACAGTTATTTTTTTTTGATAAATGCAGCGACCATCGGGTTTGATGACATTTTTAGATTGACAAAACTTAAGAGATTTTACTTGCTGACTTATTGGTCATTTTGACGGAGCAACTTTTGCAGTGGCAACCTTTAGTTAAGGCAGAATTCGCCTCGTGTTATTGTTCGAGAGATTCATTGTTCTGATTCCACCTATGTTAAATGAATAAGTGGACATTGCGAAATTAAATGACATATATATATATATACACACGCATACATAACGTCTTTACAAAAAATTAACTTTATGTGAAAGTTCAAACTATGAATTATTTTCGAATTCCTTATATGTACCATTTACCGATTAAAATCAGTGTTAGGTTCATGCTCTAATGTAAGAACCCCGGTTTTTATTGCTTTTATTATTAAAGTATTTTCATGCTGTTCTTATTTAAATGGAGAGAAACTGAACCGCATGATAATATCGCAGCAATGGTAAAAACGTATAAAAGTATCGTGCAAATCGGATGATACTTTAGGGGTTTATACGTTATTTATGGACCCACGACTGAGGACGCAGAAAATTTTGTACCCTAAGCTTCGGGATAATTCTCCAAAACGTTCCTTAGCATTCCATAACAAACGACGCAGAGTTAAACGTAAATAAATGTAAAAAAATTACAAACCGTTCCTGAATTAAATTATACGTTGCCGAACAAATGAAAAAATAATCGGGTAAAATATATTTTCTTTTCTAAAGTCTCCATAAATCATTCTCATCTTTTAGATGTACGATGGCCGGACCATATGAGCGTGTAAATCTTGTGCCCGGCTCCGCAACTGACGAGCCTGATTTTTCATCTGTATCCCGCGATGCACGTCGGGTTAGATCCGGCCACAGGGCTTTCGAAGTCCGCCGCAGCCCGATGAGTGATCCGGGAGCTTTTCCGGACGCTCTTTCCAAAAGGGCCCCTCCACTGCCGATTGCCGGTTCGCCGGGGAGCAAGCGCGGTTTCTGGTTTAACATTCGCGGTTTGTTTTTTAAAGGGAAAAACCAAGTGCATCCGATGGCATACGAGGTATTAACAATTTAGTCAGCACTCGCAATAATCAAATTAGTACGCAGGGCGATTCGGTAATAAAAATGACCAATATTTTGTATATAACAGTGGTACTCTAATTAACTCTTCGATAAAAACATTATGCGAACGAATACTCTTGTCTCGAAATGAAATTAACACTTTTTTTATTGTTTAGCTTAATTATAGTAAAAGGAGTTTTTTTTTTTTTATATCAAATTGTAAAAATATAATTTAATTACCGACACGTACCATTACGGTTATTAAATAATCAATGCTTTGCATGTTTGCGATTGGAAATTTGATGGAAATATTTGAATCTTAGATGCGGTACTTGTGGTGCTTTGGTAGAAACCTTAAAGTTCCGATGCTCAATCAGGCAATTTTTTTTGAATCGTGAAAAATTTAAATTTACATTACCTTTTCCTGCTTGCGCATACCAGCTCTGCCGCAAATATGATCGCATTTAAAAACATAATTTGGGACAGGGCTTTTAGTGCAGAAATCCTCATTATTTACTGGAGATTAGAATTCAATTGCCATAAAAATCGCGGTGGGTGATTTTTGCGTGGACGACTATATTATGAGCCCATATTTCTGCCTCCGTCAATCCGTCTCCGTCTCCGATCAAAACAATTTCACGTGTTTTTCCTTCGGAGCACCTTCAGGTTCGCCGGATCGAGCCCGGCGTGAAGCACATGAAGAATCACATTACTTTTTTTGCATGTATCAATCGTTTAATGCTTCTCGTGCATCGTCGCGGCGATGTTCCAGCGTTCTCGGGCAAAATAAATTTCTTCTCAGATTAATTTTGAACACAATTCAAATTCTGTCGGTTATTTTATTTTCATTTTCTTTCGATTGACGCATCTCGCACCATGCAATTTTGCGTCTCCTGCCGCGAAATTCGAGGCGAGTTGCATGCGGCTTCGACGATGTCCACGTGGATCTTTGAATTTCGGCGGCTTCTCCACTTTCGGGCGGCGTCAAGATGCAAAAATTTTGATCGTGCGCGAAAAAAAAAAAAAACTGAGAGAAATGGAAAAACCTCTACCTGCGGCAGAAAATGCGAGCGCGATGCGCGAATCTTGATGTTTGATTCTGTAAGAAAAACTTGTTTTGCTAAGTCAACGACCGAAAGATATCTGACGACAATTTTCTCGTTGGGTTTATCACATAACTTATTTAGCTCATCGGAAAAGGAGGCATTTCGATTGCTGAGCACTGCTTCGCTGCAGCTTAAAGACGTTTCGCTTTCATTGTGGGCGACGCAAAACTCTACCCCAGCCTGCTGAACATCCACTGACCAACATCCATCGGAACTGGCACGTAAAGGAACTTGATGCGTTCAACCTCGGTTGTCGCGGGTTTAGTGTCTAAAATTGAGACGTGTTTCCCCGGCATTTGATGCACATACTGTCGTGAGGATGTTTTTTCGTTGTTTGTTTCTAGTTGAGTTCCCGAGGGATTTATAAGCGCCCGGCAATCTTGCTTTTTGCATAATCTTTGGAAATTTTTCTTTATCTTTGGAACAACCTGTTGATTGTCTCATAATTTGTTCGCGGGGCTCGAGAAATGCAGAATGCTGGTTCTTTTTCCCTTTTCTGCCGCTCTCGAGAAATGATTTTCTTTTCTTTTTTCATAAATTACACGTCCCAGGTTTGGGTCATTCTCTGAAGTACTGAACTGGGAGACCACCCAATGGTCGGCGATTACGGGGAAATTTGGGCTTGTGACAAGCAATTCCCATTACTTTGCGGTGCTGAAAATGTTTCCTGTTGGAAAATCGAGAGGATTGCTCCCGGATTGCCTTGAAAAATTTTATTTAACGGCTGAAATAAATATTCCCTTGTAAGAGGGGTACCGAATGAGTGTGTTACCCCGGGAGCGTGTTTAAAATTACAGAAATTCGATTTTGATAACGTGTGCTTCGTATTGCGCTTCCTTCTGTAACAAGTTTGTGCGGGAATTTATACTGAACCGGAAGGGTTGTGCATCCCTCTTACCGTCGATTGTAAATCTCTTTTCGTTTCTAAATGTGAAGGAGAAAGATCTTGTCCTTTTAAAACCCAATAATAATGTGCAGTAAAAATCCTTTCGGAATGTGTGATAAAACTCGTTATGAAAAAACTTAATAAAAAACCGCTTACGGTTTTATATGTGTACTGTATACAATAAATATGATATATAATGTGTAGTATACTAGTCACTCCCGCATTATTTACGGCGTTTTATATTTCAGATGTGTCCCCGATACATCATCGGGAAAAGATAAAGGAAAGTCATGAATCATACAAAGATGACAGTTTGGCCAACTGCAACGATGAAAAATTGTCTGAAGACGTCGATACGGAGTTAAAATCCACTGATGGTGAGTAACCTATGTGGCGCGTATGTCTGAATTTTTCAAAATCCTGGAAAATTGTTCTCAGTCGACGATTTTTTATTTGTTGTTGTCCTTAAAACAAAATATATTTATATTACACCTAACGAGCAGCAATCTTCGGTCCGGGTGTAATTCTTTTGTGCATTTGCGACACGTGATGCATCAGCACAGGGAAAAACATTAACATCGGTTTTTCGTGACTTGCAGCCATTCGAATCTTCAACTTAAGCTGTTTCAGAATGTTACATATACCCACAATCGCATGATATTTTTCAAGAAATAACATTTTCTGGCAAAGATCGGATACACGAAAATTTTAGCAAGTTTTGCGATATATATATGCGGTGTTCGAACCTGAATGTGGTTTTCTCTTCATTGATGAAGCGCATTTTGACTAACCAGATGTACGTTTCCGCAGCGAGATACGTAAATGGGGAGCGATAAAATTTAGCAAAACTTAAAAAATAAATTTATATAGATGTATACGAAAGAAAGGATGGAGGTCGATCAGAAGTTATTTACATGGCTGAAAACGTTCACGAGCGAGATGATCGCCGATAAATGTTACTGATCGCATGATCTGCACAAGAGCTGAATTCATTGGTAAAAGTGGCTTATACCTGGGTACGCACGCACCTATGGCTTTGTTAATTTTCTTTTAACTTTTCTCCCCTTAAGGTTCACATTAACATTGATAAAAACTTACTAAAGAAAAGTTCGAATGGACGGTTTCTCGCACGCTGCTGCCTCTAATGGTTATCTTTTAGGTATTTTCTATGCGAATTTTTTTCTCTTCAACAAGAAAAACCACCCTCGTTGCAAATTGAAACGTTCATCCCGAATTGTACGGTCATCTTAAGCCAGGATATTGTAAAGGGGAGTCACGTATGTTAATTGTCCAGCGAACATTGGCGGAAACATAATTCTTATATCGAAAGTTTGTTATTACCTAAAGAAATTATGCAGGGGCAAAAAAGAACAAGGTTTTATTTATTGCTTATTTTTGGAGGTGAAGCACTTGGAGAATTTCGTTCGTTCTTCTTGGTTTTGTATGAGGACAAGTTTTGTCTCTTGGGAATGCATTCGTGTAAAAGTCTTTTGCTCCAAAAATTGCTCCGGAACATTAGGGAAGCCTGAAGCGTTTCTCGTTTATCCACTCATTCTGAAACATTGCTATTAATCTTTGTATAACAGAAACAATTTTATTATTAGAAAATGTTATTAATAAAAGGAAACGGTTAAATAAAAACTATAAGGCGAAAACTGGTTTCGCGGAGAAAACCATTTGGTTCGGATTTTGTTGTTTTACCGAGTTCGTTAATATCATATCCCGAAACGAATATATTTGTACATTGTCATAAATTTCTCTTGCAGGAGAGTTTGAATTCGCCATAAATTGTTTCGGCCATCACACTCGATGTTTTCGATGCAACAGATTGCCACGAATGTGTGTGGAGGTGTCCGTACGAAGTGCTTACTTCACAAATCGCCAAATCTCCGTTGGGCTGCGTGTTTTTGTCGTTTGTCCGTGAAGTTCGGTTTGTGTTCCGTTGGTTTTGCCCTTTGAATATGAAAACACTTGCAAATTGTGGCTGTGGACTTCGCCCGCAAAGATAAAGAGCCAAAGATCATCGAAGGCAGCAGGTCGACCCAAGCTCTGCTGCTTCAACGTGTGATTCTCATCAGTGTTTGATTGCCTCA
Source organism: Ricinus marginatus (assembly GCA_028565995.1). Lineage (NCBI taxonomy): Eukaryota > Metazoa > Arthropoda > Insecta > Psocodea > Ricinidae > Ricinus > Ricinus marginatus. The sequence continues at coordinate 70,820 of JAOWBB010014756.1, forward strand.
GTGCAGGAGTTTGGGGCCTCTTATCTGGCGAGCGTCACATGCCGTAACGTTGGTGGCGTACGGGAGGCGTCTGCGTTGGTTTGTTTCCAATGTGAAATTAGTTTTTCCTGCGGGTGTCCTGCGGTCTGTCCCGCCTTGGCAGGCGCTCTTCCCGGGAACGTGAGGCGAAACGTGCGGTCGGTGCAGCAGGTCATCAGGAATGCGATTTGTCCGGTTGGTCGAAGAACAAGTTGAGGCTGGGAAGGCCTTTCGGGAGCTGCCTTTGCCGGCTTGGTGTTCTCTCCTCTGGCAACCTCGAGGGAATTCCGGTTTGCATCGCTTCTCGTTCGTCTTAAGCATCGGTGTCCGAGGAAAATCTTTTCCTTCGGTTCCTTTCGCGCCTTCTCAGTCTCGCAGTACCGCTCGACGCAATTAACCGGTTTCTTCTGGATTCGGTCCGTGAGGTTATTTTTTTTAAAAATCATACCGAATGTCGAAGTTTCGATGCCGAACACGAAAGAATCGTGGCGAAAGCGGAAAATTAATGATATCGTTAAAGGTGACGCGTCTGTATTGAAAATGCCATTTAAGTGCTTAACGGGGAGAGTTACTGTCGGAAAAATTATCTTTACTACATTGCCACAGACCTCCAAGAACTTGGATTGTTTCGTCTTCGGCCCGAAAATTGGTATTCGCCGCTAACATTTCCAATTTTGATCTGTTCGCCCAAAAATTTCCCGCACTTTCCTGTCGTGGCAGAAATTTTTACGCGACACCGGGAAAGCAATCCCTTCGGCAAAGTCAGTCTCTTTTTCGCTCTGCGGAAAATGAAATTATGAAATATCTGAAAAATGAAGCGAGGCATGGGCGATCGGTTAAAGTGAGTTGCATTAATCGTTACCCACGGTGCAGTTTAATTGCCGCGTAAGTAAGCGGCAAAGCGGAGGCCATTTGTCTCATTCATCTCATTGTGCAACGAAAGCAGCACCCGAATAACTGGGATCGGTATCCTTGATTGATAAAATGTTTAAAAAATCAGCAGAGGCGAAAGGTTTCGCCATCGTTTATTGGCTCCCGCGTCGGGATAAAATTTCAGTCGTGCAGCATTTTCGTCGCCCCGACCGACGTCCATCCAAGAAAATTCACCTTCCTCCAGAGTAACATTTTTCCGACCGCGCAACGCGGTGACGGGTGCCAGAGCCTCCTGGAAAAGTGGGAAAAACCGTCCCGCCAGGCGCTGTTTCGCGCAATGAAAACAATCAGTTTTCCGCTCAGATAACTTCCGCAGTCGAGATGGTGCAGCAGACCGTTTTGGGTTGAGATGCGGGGAAACCTGTTGCTTTTGCCCGCTCCGAGTGTTGTTCCACGCCGAAAAATTCTCCTGCTCCGTTCCCACTCGTCGGTTGCGGTAAGAGGCATTTGCGCATTGGACCCGGTGCAACTTACCGGATTAATAATGGGTTGAATCTGGTTTGACTTCTTTCTTTTTATCTTAATGTTGCATTAAGTGGAAACGAACTTATAAAACGGGAATTTTATAGTGCGACCGGTGGCTCACCTTTTTTTGAAAATAATAATGGGAAATTTGTAAAATGTTAACTGGGCCGAAATATTTGGGAATCGGTTTTTGTAATCGACGTCGGAGGCCGCAAATGTTGTCACTTTGCTTGATCCGTTTACAAGCGGAGAACGGCGATTTGAAAGCGTTCATTGAGACGGTCTGCCGCAGCGGCATTCACGTAAATGTTCTGTTCTTCGAGATGATCCCGGTGCTGTCTGTCGCGATTTTTAACCGCATCCCTGCACGTGCAAAAATTGTCGCATATTTTCCAGTTTTATACAGTTGCGGAAAGATTTAATAATACCTTTTGGATTGCATGTTTTGACGCGACAAGTCTGCTCGGGCATTCTTGCATCTCGTTGAATCCTGGCGCTGAACATGTGGGGTGTGAAAAAAGAAGTTTAGATATTTATGTAAAATGTATCACGCCAATTTTTATTGCCTTTAGGACTTCCTTGATTGTCAAAATGCCATTTGGGATTTTCTCAGACCTTCACATTTTGTAATGTTATATTTTATTATATGAAATTGAGTCTACTTCGGATTTTTTTCGAACCAGTTCCGTGGTGGTTTTAGTTAGCAGATTTCGCGAGCCGTATTCCGATGGGTAAAATTGCACGTAGTTATACGTTTAAATACTGGTTTATATAAAAAGGAGATCAATGGTGCCACGCTTGTCGACTCACAATCATATCAGAATTTATTGTTGTGAGGATTTATGAGTGTGTGCATATAATATTTATGGTGATAAAGTGAGGGTTGGTCTCTCTTTTCCTCAGCATTATCACGTATTCGTTTGATAAATTGTATATTGCATTCTAAAATATTTCAAATTACGTTTGGTGAACGTTGGTTCCTATTGAGGAAGTTATTTCACGTATTTTAAGTCTTGATCTGTACGTCTGCTCTTTCTTTATCGGCATTTATGGCTCAGGGCAGGGATCTAAATTTAGAAAAGAATCTTGGCTGACACAGCATCATTTCTGCTGTCGATACGCGTTGTTCTTCGCGTTTTGCGTGATGCGATGAGGAGCAGATTCCGATAGATTCTTAAGAGATAAAACGAAATCTTAAGAATGCGAACGATGCTGCGGTGCTTGTTTTTGAAGCAAAAGTTGCTGCAGTTGGGAATGCAATTTTCGGATCCTTTTCTTTTAAACGATCCCCGGGCGAAAACAATGTATACTGCTGTTTCAGTTACGTGTCCCGGCAGCAGATTTGAGGGGTGCGTTTCCGTTCGCCCTTTTGGCGCGCAAGCTGTCTGGAAGACACTCATCATTCCAAAACCGTGGTCCCTCCTTTATCGCGCATTGCTCGATGATTCACTGCAATGACTAACATTAACAAATAAATAGAATGCTTAGATAAGTTTACATTTGATTTCGGTTTTCGACAATTATGTGTTAGGGTGCATTGCCTGCATCGGCACAAACTCATCTTGCTTTTCATTCCGAAAAATTTCCTTGGGTTCCTACGTGGTGAGTGCAAGCATAAAATAAGTCTTTTAATCGGGCGTAAAAGTTTTACGGTTCACCCGTTCAAAAATTTTAAAATATCCAATGTAAATTGTGCTGTAGTTTTGCCATCTCTTGAAACGGTAGCTACTGGTATGTAATTGGCCAAGATTTTGAATTTTTGCGCAGCGATCAAAGTCTGCATTTTTTTATCCCTTTTGGCTTAAAACAGAATACCTTTTTGTCATTGTCGCTGCCAAATTTTTTATATTCCCTTTGCAATGAGAAATCATTTTGAATTGCTTATTAACTTCTTTAAAATATTTGTTATTTTAATTTTTTATTTTAAAAGTGAAAATTTTTACGGGTGTCAAACATTGTATTTATGTCTTTAAGCCCAAAAGTTATGTGAGTATCGCATCGAGACATACTGGTTGCGAAGATTTCCTTTCAAGGGCTTGTAACTTATTTGAAATTTATATCTCTGTATTTTAATCTTCATTTATTCTTAAGGTACTAATTTTTCCACCATAAAATACAGATAATGTGCGTGATATTTAAAATTTTCGCTGTCCAATATCTCGTCCTTTAGGTTGGCAGTTTTTTAAGTATAATATTTACATCACAAAGATTTTTTTTTTCTGCATCACTGTGGAGGACGAAACTTATAACAGCATAAAATTTTCGAGGGTTTTGATTTTTTTTTATTAAATTTGTTAAAATTTACAGTGTAATAATTTGAACATAACTACAGAAACTAACCCCCCAACAGTCATTTTGGAAATCCCAATAAGTGGGAATCTCATTAACGCTGGGCTTCCGAATCTGCTTTCAGGAGTACTGAAGGAGAATATGATTCCGATAGGGACTGCAGCAATTGGATTTCCACCGCCTCCGATATTTAATCGCCTGCCGCCGGACGGTCACGAATTTCCGCAGAGTTACCAAGAAGAGAACTCCGAGACATCGGGAAAAACGAAGCAAGAAAACGCGGAGGCTTTTGAGGAAGATCCGATAGAGCTGCCTCCTCTGCCAACTTCGGATCCGCCAACCTTTCAGATGTATTCCTTTAGCATCGAGAGAAACAACGCTGACGTTCCTCCGAACAAAAAGAACTTTGTAACCGGTATTTTGGAGGATTCCGTCCTAGTGAGACCTAGTCGATCTAGTTTCTGGCGTCAGGATGAGAAGAGCGAAAAAAGTGTTCGCGACAAAATAGCCATGTTCTCGTCGGTTTCAGACTCTCCGATTGGTCCCGCGAATTCGTACTGCTCGGGAAAACTAAGCAAGTACAAAAGTTCGGACGATGTCTTCTACGACGACGACGCTGATTACGCAAAAGGTAAAGGTTTACCCGCAGGAAAACATTTTTCGCGATCCGTCGTTTCCATAGACAAAATTTGTGGTTTTAACGGAACAGGACGCAATCCTACTCGGAAGAGCGTTTACCACGAACCTTCCGCGCCACCCAGGAGCTTGGACTATGCGAACCGCACCCAGAGTTCCATGGACTTGACCTCATCCTCTTCTTCGGCTTATTCTAGTTCTTGTTCTCCCGATTCATCCCTTTCGTCGACTACATCATCATATGTGGGCTATTCTAGTACGTTACCGAGGAAAAGTTCGCGAAGCGAAGGTATCAAGAGCGACGCGAAACACAAATCTGCTGGGGTGACCCGTACAACAAGTTTCTCCATTCACGGAAGATCTCAGAGTTTGCTCGATATCAATCGCTCGAGCGGCAAATCGCGCTTCAAGACGGACGTCGGGATGGATGACGAACAGAAGCAGACGTCTTTAAGTCTCCTTATGGAGCAGAGACGAAAGAACCTCTCCAAGTTGAGAGGTCTTGTCATACCTGAAAAATTAACAGAAACCCCCCAGAGACTGCCGATAATCGACTTACCGGAAATAAAAAGCCGCGATTTGCTGTTAACTTCAAAACTGTTGACTGCCTGCAAGGAAGAATGTCGAAGCAGTCAACCTAAATGGGAAGCTCCAACTGTTCCATTAAATTCGCCCTTCAGTCTTGGCTCTCCCGTGTGGAAAGCTCCGGATAAATCGCCGAACGTTCCAAAATATTCTCCGGCGTTCAAAAGAAAATCCATCACCGTTTACGGAAGCTCTTCGCCGACCATTAGAAAGGATTTCCCGAACGGCACTGACAATAAGGAAAACGGAGTAAGTCAGAGGTTGAAGCCTCCAGCGAAGCCGCCGAGGAGCGCTCAGTTACAGTCTTACGATGGCTTCGTCGGCACGAAACCACTGGATGCGCCGGAAGCTTCCTCCCGGACGGAACCGAAATATTCGCCGGAGATGAGAAGACGATACAGCACGGAAGATTCGTTGAGAGTATCGGAACTATATTCCGCAGCACGAAAATCGACGCTCCTGGAAAAATTCAGAAATTCATCCGACGCCGGACGTTCGGAGGAAGACAGCGACAACGATTCCGCAGTCAGTTCTAGCAGGTCGAGCACTTCTCATGGATTTTCTCCACCTTCGTCTCCGCTGCTCGACAACCCGGGCCAAACACCGGAGGAATCCTCCTTCAGAACTTGCCTGCCCTCCCAGGTGCACGTCGACCTGGAATCTGCCCTGATACGCAGTTTGTCATCCTCCGAGACTGCCGCTTCGGTTGCTTCCAATACGCCCACTTTGACTTCGGTAACTCATACCAATTGCAGCAGCGGTGGCGAATTCGCGAGCGACTGCAGCGGAAAAAGAGTTCTCAAGCCTCAAAGCGTGGAAGCCATAAACAGAAAGAATGTGCTGACTTCTGCAAAATACAGTCGTGGATTTAACTCCAAATCCGGTTCGCCTCAGATTCAAAGAAAATTAATCGAAGCCCCGGAAGGAGACACCGATTCCTGTGACGGCATCGGGGACGACAGCGAATCGGTTCTATCAATTGGAAAATCGTACTCGGTCGATTCGTATCCGATCGGAAACGCGGATCAAAGAAAGAGTTCAAACTTCCCGTTTAAAAGCGAAGCCGTTACTTATAAACTGGCCACGGATTCGGATAAAGTGAACGGGAAGCCGATAGACGTAAAAGTTGCTTTTATGAATGACGTGCAGGAAACGGTCGATCACCCGGTGTGGGACGACAAGAAAAAGCTGACGAAGACGGAAAGCTCGCCGTATCCCTACGGCAACTTCTCTCCTGCAGCTTCTCCCAGGAGAACGAGCGTGCCATTCGCGCTGACTCAGTGGAAAAGGCCCGATGAGTGGACCGGGGGAAGCGAGAGAAAAGTCTGTCGAGTTTCGTCCGTCGGAAACACTTCTTCGGGAGGTCCGCAACCGAGAGTTGCGTCTGCGGACGCGATTCTCGAACGGGACGCAACGAACGGCGACTGTCGAAAAGCGATTCCGCGGGGATCCGCAGCGGCTGATTCGAAAAGATGCGGTGCCCCGGACTTGTACAACGCTCCCGACGATCCGGTCTCGGATAAGGTCGCCGATTCTTTCTCAAACAAATGGAATTCGGCGTCGAACAAGGGCAAAGACGTCTTGACGAAGGAAGCGAAGGAACTGCTCACGTCTTCAAACGTCAGCGTGAACGACATAAGAAAAGCTTTCGAGAAAGTCGAGCTGGCACTTTCCGGGAGCACGAGGAACGCGAGGACGGTTGCCGCCAATCCCGCTCAGGCTGGAGTCAACGGAAACCACGTCCGGGTGTCTTCCCTGGATTCGACCAACAGTGAAGACAGTTGCCTTTTTGGACCCGGCCAGTATGGATCGACGTCGAATTTGCATCGCGAGCAGTTTGGCAGCATCACGTCTCTGGCATCCTCCACCAGCCTCATCTCTCCTCAGGTAAGCTCATGTCGAAGAGCCATTCACGACTTCATTTCCACTGGAAATCTATTGTCGGTTTTCACTGGTTAACTTTGAACTTTAAAAAATTTTCAAGCAAGCAGTGGCAGCGGAAGGCGATCAGCGAAGTGCACTCTCATGGAGTCAGTCGCGAGCATAGATGCGAGAACGGCGGCTCCATCAGCAGAAATTTGCACTCCGTAGGGTGCGATTCGTATTTCGGTGAATGTTCACGTTTTCTGAATTTTTTAGGAACTGCAAATTTTGATAGAAGAAGCAAATCAGACTTTGGAAGAATCGGGAGGATACTCTGGAGGTTCGATGTGCGTGACACATGATGTCCTCGTCGTCATTCTGCACAGAGACACTTCAGGCGGCAGTATAGGCATCACACTGGCTGGAGGTGCGGATTACGAATCGAAGGAAATCACAGTGAGTTACATAAAAATTCGTTAATTATTTCCGCTCGTTCATTTTATAATAAGGTACCTTTAAATAGTTTTCTAATGTTTTGAAGGTGCACAAAGTCCTGACCGGTAGTCCTGCCGATCGTGACGGTCGAATTCAGAAAGGTGACAGAATCCTGTCGATAAACGGCAGAAGCATGAAGGGCGTCACACACAGGGAATCTTTGGCCATATTGAAGGTGAAAAATGTTTGCAGTGACGAATTTTCAAAGACATGAAACGGGGTGTAAACGCGGTGGGGTGTCTCATGCTGCATCTTTCTTTCTTTTAGTCTCCTCGTCCGGAAGTGGTTTTGGTCGTATCGAGACCGAAAAGTGATTTAAGCTGTGATCCTGTTAACAACGATGATAATGCCGTCGTTCCGTCCACCAAGTCCAACAGTCAGAGCAGGCCGCCTCGCATACTGGAAGGAACGATGCTGAATGATTCAGGTAACGAAAAATCAAGAGAATTCGTAACTTCAGCAGTTCGTAAACGCCTCACCCCTGCCGCTGAACCTCAATCAACCTGAACCGCTGCCGCAGTGTTAGCATTTCAGTCACAATCTCAAAAAATTGCTTAGTGAGGAATTTGCAAAACTCTGTCCGATTGTTATTTTACACCGAATGCATTGAGAAGCTTCTACGTCTTTTCCTTCGCAGACAAATCGAACGGTGAAAAAGTACCTAGAGGTCCGCCGGTGACTTTAACGCTGACGAAAGACGGTGCGGGACTCGGCTTCAGTTTGGAAGGAGGAAAGGATTCGCCTGTGGGAGACAAACCTCTCATCGTAAAGAAGATATTCACAGGTACGACCTGGAACCATATATAAAATTTCAGAATTTCCACTGTTTGGGAGGCGGCGTGATCGTGAATAAAAATAATAATAGATGTGAATGGAAACGAGAACGAGTTAATTCCATCCGGATAAGGAGCAAAGGGCTTCGGTTGCTGCTTCTCGGTCAAGTTGCATTTCAAATGTCGAGTTTAATTGTAGTCGTCACGATTCGAACTGCAGCTGAAGAATTTTCTTTCGCAGGAGGAGCGGCTGAAAAGTGCGGCTTCCTCAGAGTCGGAGACGAAATTTTGAACGTGAACGGAATCGACGTCACTCTCATGACTCGCATAGAAGCCTGGAAGATGATGAAAAGAATACCGGACGGAAAGGTATCCGTAACCGTTCGGCATCAGGTCGAGAACTCGTCCGCACCTTAGGCGGGCGGCTCCAAAAGGAAGAGAAGCTGAGTTCACGTTAAAATACACGAAGGAAATAAGCGTTTACGTCGATAACTGGAGAACTGGAACGCGTCCGCGCGGAAACGGCTGAAGACAGGAAGTTTGGATAGTCTTCCGAGACGTGGTGCGCGCCTCACCGAGGGTTGGCAATCCTTCCGGTGGGAGTCTGTCCACGTCCACCGTCACTGGAATGTTTGCTTTCATGTTTCGGAATTCGAAGTTTTCCAGCAATCACGTCCGGAATTTAAATGACGATTCTCCGAATCTTTCAAACAGTTCTGATGTCGGATCGCTGCTATTCATTGCTTACATGATTGGCAAGTGCAAGTCGGAAATATGGAGAACGCTCCTTTTCGGTCCTTTCTTTGGGATCCTGGAATTCAACGCACAAGTGAATTTTTCTGTATCAGACAGAAAGGTAGCTTTCTTTCCTTCTTTTTCCGATGATTTTTATTTAAAGATTTGATTCGCACACATTTAAGAAGAATAAAAACGCTTTGCCTCCAAAATTTTTAAAAATATTCCTCTGGAAGGTGAGACGCTCGTTGAAGGTGCGCCTTTTAACGATGCACCTAATTCGGTCTTAATGTCGATAAGCTCATTTTCGGCACACGTATTTATCGAATAAATTTTTTTTCAAAATCCAACATAAAATAAGTCATTTTTTCCGTCGCAAATAACAAATGAACTGAACAAAAATTGTGATCCAAATAATATTGCTCATAATGTTATCGGATTGAAATTATTGCTCACAATAACTTGTGATATTTCCAGGGGTTTCTTTATGATTCATCGCATTCAGTTTATTTATTATTTGCGGCGGAAAAATGACTTGCACGGTACATGTTTTGAAAAAATTTACTCCGCAAGTACGTGTTCGGCAAATGAACTGTCGACGTTATGACCGCATTAGATGCCTTGAAGAGTTTTTTATATTACGTTGATAATAATATAATGAAGACCAGTTACATCATGTTGCTATTTGATTTTCATTATATCTCTATTAAAGCAAATTTAACAAAATTTATTATTTTCAAAAATTATCGTGTTGTGTACGAAAATTAGTTTTATTTTAATTTTATTAATTTTGCACACTTATGAAGTACATAAAGACAAAGTTTTGCGAATAGTCAAAAGCATTCAATTTCACACCGCTCTAAAAAATGATAAAGTATTTTATTCAAAAAAATAATTGAAATGTTAAAATGCGTTAATTTTTAATAATGAATTAATAATATTTTCTTTTGCATGTCGGATATCGTGTAAATTGAAAAACATCTTGATTTTGAATTATTCAACTAAAAATTTCACTTTTTCAAAAAGATTTATTCCAAAACTGCAGTTCCGTTAAAAGTATAAACGTAACATTGTAAATGCAATGCCATGATAAATATTTCTTTTTTTTTCGACATTTATAAAATGAATAGTTGAATAATGCTGATTGATAACATAACTGCTGAGCGACGTATTTATGTTAATCTTCACAAGTGTGAAAAAAATTATTATTATTATTATTATTATTATTATTATTCATTGCTTATTCCTGTCTGTTAATTTTTATGTGATTGATTTTATAGAATAAATAATATTTTATGTGGATCTGAAGAAATGGTTCAGTCATGTAAATAAAAATAAATTCAATCATGTAATAAATAGTGTTTGTGATTTCATTTTTGCATAAAAAGATGTTTATGTAAAATTCCGTGTCATTAAAAAAATGTCTTTGTTTTTATTCCTACAATTATATGATTTTTTCTCATATTCTTTCTTTATCTTTAAATTTTGTAATATATCTTTAAGTGTTACACAAGAGATTTGTTTTTTTTAATTTTTTATGCAAAATAAAGAGCAAAAGATTGCTTTCGAAAGTCATCTGTACGGATATTATTTGTGTGCTTGAAATGAAAGAGAAAAAAGAGATTATCTCAATGAAATATATTTTTTTTACTGTTAAACATGGGAATATGATGCAAAATACATTATCCTCTCCGCTTTTTTTTTTTTTTTTTTTTTAGCTTACAGCAGCAATGACTTTCCAAACATTCGTAAGTAGATTTCGATTAAAAGAAAAGAATGAAGTTTGGCGAAGCTTATTTTTATACTTTATCCAAACCTTATCATTAAATCTTGTTTTTTGACGTAAATCACAAACAATTGAAAATGTTGTTACTGCAGAAAGCGATGATACGCACTTTCCATCAAGGTTCTGTAATATTCAAAAAAATAATTTGATAGAAGCAAAAATCGATCCTCTTCATAATTATGAGCGCAAATAACATTTTCTTTTGACACGTGTTGCGCTATTTCCTGTTCGTACCTGAACAAGTGGCAGGTTGATGAGCGGGAATTATTAATGAGAGCGGGCGTGGTATTAGCCTCAGGTTCAACCGTATTTGTGTTCAGATATATATATATATGATAACTTCGCATTTTCAACCTTCGGGAAAACGAGATTCGATAAACGAAACCTTTTTTTCGACTTTTCTGATCCAAAATCAAGGTATCGCAGAATGCGCTGCTTTCGACGGTACCGATCCGACTAATTTGCAATCATTGAGAACATATTCGAAGGGCTAAAGTATTTTTGGACGTGGTGAGAATGACGTTTTTAACGTTGAAAGACCTTACCAAGACCTAAAACGTTGACGTTTTAGGACGTTGAAAGACCTTTCGGTCTTAACTAGTCCTTCGAAAATTCGACATCAACGATCTCCTTTTTAGCCAGAGGTAGACATGTATTCCCTACTAGCAGTCTAACTCAAATCCTTTCGACTCCAGATGATAAATGTTGAGAATCATTGCCCAAAAAAGACATTTTCCATTTGAAAACACGACCGCTTGAACAGTGAGGATTTCGTGTTTCAACGCAAAACACCACGATAATGTTCCAGCCGTGGCACATGCATTATCCTCACCTATTGCTGATTTTCTATTCCGGCCTTTTCTTAGGAAATTTTTCCGTCTGACCCTTGAATATGGTTATTATACTGCATGACCGTAAAAAGTAAAACACTTATCGAATTTTAATGAACACATTCTGTCTTACGTATGGAATATGAATTGGTCTTCAGTCGAGCAACGGCTCGTTCTCCGGCACGTTTTCCTTTTATTTCATTTATTTTTGTCCCTCTCCACAAATGGTAAGGTTGCACCTTAGAAAGTGATGAGCTAATTCAGTGATTTTTCAGTTTTGCAGTAACAGATTTTAGCAGACCTGTCGAAGAAACGGCCTTTATGTTGCAAAAAAATACAATTAAATTGCAATAAATCCGAAATAATTGAACCAAAGTTAAAAACTGCTTTTTTTAGGCCCGGAAAGACTTTCGAGTTGCGTACAAAAACCGAAAAAAAATGATAAATTGCGTAAAAAAGTCCGTAAACAGAGAACATTGCACATTAAAGATTTTCATATTCAGTTTCACAAGATTTCAAAATGTCCATTTTGTGAACCCTGATTCCAAATTACGGACAATTCCTGTTGAATAATTTAGGTATTAGGTCTTGACAAGAGATTTGCGTCCACTTTCCAAACCATTTCTCCACACCCGGCAAAACGAGCTTCTTTATTTGTCCTAACAATGGTTGCAATGATTTATAAGCAACTTTTTTCTGACAAACACGGAATGAAAAGATGTTTTCCTACGTGCTATGTCGTCTCCGTCCTGGAAAGTTCCGATATAATTGTCTACCCCGTCCGATAGAATAAAAATCTCTCCTATTTTTCTCGAGTTGTTTTGCCGGAAACAGCCTGCACGGGTCATTCGGGAAGACGAACAGGATTACATTCTGCTAGAGCTGCAGCCCCCCCACCCCCCCCACCCCCTCGCCGGCGAACATTATTCTGAGGACTTTCTTCATTTTTGGTACTTAAATACAATGCGAAAAAGGCACGAAAATGAGGCCCACGCGAAAAATATCCAAGAGAAGAAAGAGACGCGGAATAGGAAAATAAGACGAATGGAATTACACGTCCGACAGAACTGCTTGAGGTACGGTCGCTCAAAAAGTTTCGTTTGATTCCTGGGTGAAGGGACACAATCCGATTCCGGCAGGATAGAGGGAGGCAGGACGTCTTTGCAAAACTACATCTCCAAAAGGAGATGAAACACTTTAGAAATTCAATCACCGCGCTCCGAACGATCTCTTGGATGTCACACAACCTCGAAAGGCAGGAAGATTAGGAAAGCGTCGTTTGTGACTGCGGACTTTACTCTCTAAATGGCTTTCGATGACATATAATGTCATCTGATCAAAGTAAATCTTTAACTTAGTATGTACATAGTAGTTCAAGTGCATTCGGTCATTCACTTTTTCTAATCCTTGCGTGGCTTCACATACAAATCCCGAAGATTAGGACATCATATTAATGAATCTGGTTACGTAAAGCAGTGGTTACCAAATCTGTTCCAGTGCGGAATAACCTGATCATGTTCGACGGTTCGAGTTACAGCGGGGGTATAACGAGTTCGGGCGAACAGCTGGCAGCGCTCTTCAGTTTTTGTCCTTCGATGACGCGTGCGCTGTAGAAACAACCAAACGGGATATGCGCGGGAGGCGAGTGCATTTCTGAGCGTTCAAACAATCGATTTGGGTCCAAAAATTGACAAATATTGCACGGCTGAAAGTAACTGAATGCACCTGATGCAGTCGAAATAGTCGTCTCATTCATTCGACAAGGTACGCGAGCAGAGATTTCGAGGAGCATGGACATCCCTGGCCTGGAGGACTCGTTATATCCCTCGAATTACGCTGTTTCCTTCCTGCGATACTACTTTACCGTCATTCCTGCTTTATAATTAGGCGTTCGAAACGCACACAAAACGAGCTAACACGATGCTGTTTGGATGTCGGTAACAACGTTGCAATTCCTCTGATGAAAATGATTGACATTTTTCTGCTGTTTCTTCATCGGCAGTTAATCTGTCGAAAAACAATCCCATTTTTTTTTTAATTTATGCAGATTGTAAAGTGACGTTTTTTCCCACTGAATATCCCGAAAGAGAAAAGGATCGCGCTAAGTCCAGTCCCCGGAGGTTCGGCGAAATCTCCAGTCGCCTCCTTATTTCTAATAAATGTTATTTAGAAACTGGCAAAATATTGACATCTCAGTTTTCGCATTTCTGCCTTTTGACTCTGAAGATGGCTTAATTGAATTTTTAAACGGTTTTCAAGTCAGAGTGAAATAAGTTGGAATGAACGTTGGAGGGCCGTTTCGGGAGAAAGGCCAAAGAAAATGCGCTGCGAGCCATTTTTCGTGCCGTAAACTTGTCCGATTTCCGGCGAGCCTTTCTTGTTTACACACACACACGGACCGGGATTTGTGCAACTTAACGCCGTGCTGCTTACACGTGATCGATTGCGGAGCGTGCAAAGTGAGCTCACAGCGTAAGAACAGTGTGCTGGATTTGAGCAACGTCCCAAGGCAGAAATCCTCGTGGAAAGCAACATCCTGGGAAGCGCAAGAGATTAGCACAGAAAGAGACGAACGCTCGTTTGGTGCCGCCGTATGTAGGTAAAGAAGCCAAACCACGTGCTAGATCCCCCACCAAGCATCCGCGAGGCGCATTTCCTCGTGAAGAGGTGTCGGAGGTGCCAGCGCTGGTTTAGTTCGTCAGAGGACGTGTCCCGGTGCGGTGGTTTCCTGCGGGCCTCGCTCGTTTAAAGTTGTGCAGAATCTCGGGGCGTCCCCGTTCCTTCCGCCGTGTCACGAAGGTAAATTCGCCCGAGCATCTTTGATTTGTGCGGTTGCCACGTTCATCTGTTATGCGAAATTTTCATTGCGAGAAGCTCTGCGACTGGGCTTGTGGATACGGTTAATTGGAAAGTTTTGCAATTTTCGACATTTTCATTTGCATAACGTGGAAGTTAACTCTCGATTTTCTCGGTGTTCACCTGCAGAATCTATCGCTTTTATCCGAAATTCTTGCCTCCGGAAACCCACGGCTTGCTGCGAACGGTCGATCATGCATATTCGCATTCTTTTAACAGAGTTTTTTGCTGTCCGCCAAGTTAGAAACTTGCTCCGCTCTTTTTCTGCCGCATTTTTAGCCGAAAGCTTCTCTCCCAGGTTTCCGTAACTGAAAACGGATGAGCCATGTAAGCGGAAAGTTCTAATTGTGATTCGACCTTTGTAACACGAACGTTTGCCCATTGTCCAACCTGTCGTGGCAGATTACATTGCATACCTTGGATACATTTTGAAATTTTATCGCACTAGTGAAACTGTATCGTCAGATCTCAGTCTCGACATTGTAAAAGCCCACTTTTATATTTTTTTCGCAAACGATCGAAAGATGTTCTATCGGAGTTGGCAGGGCAAGACAGAGCGAGTTCTGTCTGCTGCCTGTCAGTAGTAGTTGGAAAGGAATTGTGAGAATGCGTGGAATGATGTGAAATCTAACTGCCAAGTAATTGTGTCGGAAACGAAGAATGAAGCGATGTAGGAATTTTACGATATTATGCACACGATATTAAATGCGAGGATGGTTCATCGATAATCACTTTTCCAAAGTTATACGTTTTAAATAGAAGGGGCTGTGAAATTATGTACCGTATGATTAAGATTATAAATAAATAAATAATTTATGATTTTAAAAATAAAATTGTAATATATTATAAATTGCTTTCCATAGCAGCAAATAAAGCAATTATGCGTAACGTACCTGAATAGAGACAGATTTGCTTTTTGCGGGAAAGCCTTTCGCATTACAGTTTTTAAGAAAATCAGCGTCTTAAAACAATGAAAGTACGAAACAATCAAGAACTTTGAGAATGAGGCCGAAGAAAATCTTACAACTGGAGTGAATTTTTAACGGTTTTTACTGTCGATCGGTTTGCTTTCGTTTGCCTTTGCAGATAAGACAACCCTGCTGCAGTGCGACACGAAGATAAAAACCCACAAATACTCCGCAAATATTTGGATTGAATCGGGTTGAGGCAGGTATCCAGTTTAGCGAGAAATCTTGTTAATGCAGCACTTATCTTGATTCTGAAATATTTTTTACTTTATATATATATATTTTTTTAAATTGAGCTCAATCGAAAGTTCCTCAATACCTTTTTATTTTATCCCGTTTTCAAAGGCGTCGGAGCCCCATCTTTTCCGCGTCAGGTACTTCTTCATCGTTTACCAAATTTCCAGTGGTCGATGATGCATCTTTTTGATCGGATTTCAGGTTCCGGTCAAATTTTATCGATTCAAAAATGGTTTTTTCCCCTGATGCACCCAAAATTTCATTGGTCATCAACAGCATTGGGTTAAAGGCCCTTTTTATCCTCCTTTTTCTTCCGAGATTACAGCCGTCGAGTTTCTCCACGCATCTTCCGAATTTGCATCAGGTGCAGGTCAAAATGAGCACCGAAAAATCGCTTCCGTTCCAAACGCTCGATTCAAAAGTTGCTACATTTTTTGTCCTCGTTTGGTTTTTTTACATTTATTTCACTTTCCATCGCTGTTTTTTGAACGGTTCCGTTCGTTTTTTTGCCCTAATCATTCGTTCGTTCACGTTAGGGACCCGACAAGTCTTTTTTTTAAAGTTTACACGGTCAACTGGCATTACTTTCACTTGGAGGCCAATCCTCTTCATCGTATCGGAAAATTGTGCATTTCGCTTCCCGTGAACTCAGAACCCAATTCCATTCGATGTATTTTTCGAACCATCACGAGACCGGATTCTTGTACCCGAGACACATTACCGAGGATACAAAACGCCAGTTAATCCACAGAATTACACTAATCTCGGCATCCGTTGGACATATCCGATCTCCTCTGAAGTTCGATCACACGGATACGCATCGAAGGCATAGTTCGCGCAAAAAAAAAAGTTGAGAGATGCCCGATCTGACTCCGGAGATGCAAGAAACCGCGCCGGGGCGGACATTCCGGGGCAAATCCTTTTCGGCGTGCTTCGCAACCGCTAGGCGTACGGTGCGATTTACATCGTCGAGCCTGTCCGAAACCTGTCGGAACAGGCGACAAGAGCGGCCGAGGCAAAGGAGATGCGTTCTCTTAACGGTCGGATTGCGGGATCCGCTCCGCTGGGACGTGCCTCACGCGAAGCGGACTCGATGACTAAGGCTCCAGTCCCTCGTTTCAGCGACGATTCCTGGAAATGCGGGATCCCTTACCAAATAAGGAGATAAACCGGACCCCGACCGACGCGGTGATTTCATGAAAAATCGAAATTTTGCAAACGCAGCGAAAACCGTGGCGGCTCGAGGCGTCCGCTCGTCATCGGCCGCCGTCTCGGTCGGTCCTCGGGCCAAGAGACGCGGTCGGACGTCAGGCGCGAAGGTACGGATTCCTCGCCACGCGGCAAATGCGACCGTCCGGAATTACTGCCGGTCTCACGGTTTCGCCGGAGAAATCGCATTATCCTCGGGCTCCCTCAGTGCGCCCCTGCCGGATGAGCGGCGCGACTTAACGAGGAGAGCAGGATGCCAAATTTCGCATCCGCAAAAGCAAGGAAATTCGCGTCGGGAGCGAGAGAACGGCGAACCTTTAATTTTTACCGCGCCTTTAAGTGCAGCACGGGAACGGGTCCGTCGCGCTCCGTTGCCGCGTTCACTTTCCGACACTCGGACGAAGCTTGACACTCGCCGGACGACGATTCTTCGTCGAAGGACGCTCGGAAAGTTTCGCGGCGACCCGATCCACGCGCAGGGCCGACTTTCGTGAATTGTTTCGTTACCATTAACAATGGCCTTGGAATATTTTTCACGCGAGAGCCGAGCGTGCAGTGGCGCATCGAGGCGGTCGCCGTTTTATCGACCGCCGAAACGAACAACTCGAATCCTGCACTCGCTCCCGGATCGGCAGTTCGAACGCATCCGGAATAATTTTTCACATTTTCCCGGAACGCCTCGCGAAACGGACGGGACGGGAGACCGCAGGAGCGCACGGCGAACGCAAGGCTCGCCTTGACGGTATAAAAACTTCACCTGTCGCACCGGCTCCTGCACCGAAAAGGTTTGAGCGGCCTTTGCCCGCGTCGTGGCACAAGATGCGCCCGACGATGCGATCCGCGCGTAGACGGCGATGGTCCGCCAACGGCCTGCTCCTTAATCAGAGCGTGGAACCACTCATTCTCTGCGGCATCTTGATAGCCTTGGTGCGAACATTTCGAGCGCAAGCGAAGCCTTACCAACCGTGGACGGCTTCTTATGGTCGACCTTAATTTTCTTTTGTTTTAGGTGGATGAGCGTGGAGGGTGCGAGAAGGAGAGGTCGGCAAGGCATTCCACGTTTCAAATGACAAACCTTGACATAATCATCCCGATCAAGGCGAAATATGGCCACGCGGAGGGTGTTGCCGAATGAACAACGCCAAAACTCCTTATTTCTCCGGCAATAATCTCGGAAGGAATTGCCCTCGTGCAAACCAACGCCTTTTCGAACGAGGCACGACGTTCGTTGCGGCACCCGAAATTTTGGTAACACACAGTCTGTCAAATGTTGCAATCGACGGCAACGTCTTTCGAATACCGTGACGCCAAACCTCGCACCGCGTGCCTCGTGCTTCGTCGGGTCGGGCATTACTTTATTCGGTCACTTTTTCGCACGAATCGTTCAAACGCAAAGGGGAGGTGGGAGCAGTGTGTGCATGCGTGCAGTGCAGTTGCTGATTTTCCCCATTTCCACGCGGACACCGCAAAGCAACCTCAGAAGTCTCCTCAACCTGAACATGTGGAACGATTCGTCCTCACCGTGGATGCGCGATGCGTTTCTTCACTTCCATTGTTTTCATCGCTGAATTTGTTTCACAACCGAGAAACTGTTCTCTCTGGTCCGTAAAATCGCGTTTGCCCGTCGATTATTTCAAATTCTTGACGATGGGTTCACCAGAAATCTGGAAGCGAATTTTTCAAACTCTGAGGTTGGCTTTTGGCTGCACTGATCGGGTCTTGGAAAAGAAATTCGTCTGCTTGCTTGCAGACAAGAAACACCCTTGATGCTTTTCCGTGTTGCACCGTAGTAGGAGTAACTTTCGGGTTGAGTGATTATTCCGCTGTGGTGGCAAATTGTATGTCGAAATGGCATTTAAAAATGTCTATGAAGCTTTTTCTTTCCTCGCTTCATTTCGTCAGGTATAAGTTGCGGACACTATAACCGAAAACAACTAAACAAAATTAAAAATAATGAACTGATACCTAATGAACGTTAATAAATGTTAAAGGAAAGCTTCCTAAGAGCGCAATGTCTGCATCAGATTTTATAGCAGGTCTTGTACATTAAGGTACGATTCATTCAAGTCGAAATTGGCTTGCGATGGAAAGCGCTTCATTATCCGTTCATACGCTTTTCTTGCGAGGCTAAATTAATAAATACGTATGTATTCTTGTTTAAAACCATAAAGGTTACAATTCTGGAACGTCTCGTAAGCGAATGTTGAATGCATTTATTATATATTCCTTTCATAATATTATTGTAACAGGCATGCATTACTGAGCATAATAAATTACTTAAGTTAGATTAAAATTAACATGATCCAATTAAAAACAGATAGGAGCTGTGAGATATAAAAATATATGTTAATGTATAATAATTTAACTTAAATCACGTTCATCTTACTGATCGGATCCGTAAAAAGCACTGATTTGAATTATGATTTATTACTTGTAATAAATTACCATCGTTATAAATATAACAGATGCTTTGCCGAAATTAATATAATACATTCAGGCATTTTAAACAGAGGAAAATAACTTTAAATGTAACAACCAGGAACACATTGTACTGACTTAACTTTCAAAGTAAACGGACAAATTATAATGAATTATTTAGCTGGAAGAAGTTAATTATTTATTACAGTAGTTTAAATCTGGAAATTCATTATTTTTTCCGAGTGTCAAAGACTGAGATTGAAGTTCACATTGTATGTATATATTACTTGAACACATAGCACGGCTTTGTTATATTTCGTACGGCACTCGGATCCCATAATTTTCGAACTATGAAATATTTATATATTTTCTCGGTGTGCACTGATTTCAACGACGCGTGTGCGGAGATAGAGTCGGTTTTTGCCATTTTTCCGGTTGCCGACGTGGTCTCGAGGGGCAGTCCGAGAGGGTGTCAGGCCACGGAGGAAGGAGGAAAACAGTGCCGATTTCATTTGCGAATCTTTGCAGCAGCATTCTAGCAAAATCAGCAACGCACCATTTATATTTTCTTTTCGTTCAGTTTCCAAATCGTCTCCTCCTTTTTGCGATAGAGTGCCTTTCGCCTGTCGAGCCACGTCACCGCCTGCCGGCCGGAAAATCTGCCGGAACAACTGGACGTCATCAGAGCAGCGTCGCGCTGCGTCTCCGTTTCAGAAAAACAAAAATTATGAAGCAACACATCGATTAATACTTTCCTCGCATCATCGACGTCACCGTTCCAGCATTATTCCACTCTGAATGTTCGTTTCGTGGTTTTTGAAGGGCACGGAGACCACAAAATTGCTACAGTTAATGCGGTGAATAAATGAATATGTTTCAATAATAAAGAATTCCTGCCAGGTGATGCCCAAAGGAAACTCCGGAATGGTACACGGGAACATTTTTCGGAACGGAGTTGGCAGAAAAAATTTGGGTGCCTCGCACGAAATGGTTTTCGAATGGAAAATTTGCAGCGATCCGTGCGAATCCTGCCTCGATGCGAAACACATCCTGCGACCGCTGCTGCAGAAGCCGACGTTGCTTGACGGAAGAGGAAATGAGAGTGACCTTAAGTCTTCCGAATGCGGATTTAGCTTTCGAAACGGTGTTTAACGACCGTAGGTCGGATGCGAAAGCAAAGGTGGATCGCAGAAACAGAGCAAGAACGTGGCCACCGATAAAGGCAACCAGTTTTGCGTGCCGAGTCAGGCTCAATAAAATGCAATCGGAACTGAAGAAGTTGCCGTTCCGGAGGTTCCGACGTACTCAGCCGGGTGCCTGCCGAATCCAAATTCTTCCCTTCCGCTTCCAACGGCCGTTTGCTGATGCGCACACTGGTGAGCACTGAGCTGCGATCTCGAAGCTGTCGGATGTTTCGCCTTGCGAAATTTTACCGACTTTCTTAACTGAAGTTTTCCTGCACATCAGATGCAAATGCTGCCGTCGAATGAACACATATTAAATTCGAAAGCTAGAAAAGTATAATTTCGGAACGATTTGGGATGCGTTCCCCGTAGTGATTCGTCATTTCAAAAGCCCCCGATACGACGGCAATGTTCCTGATAAACCCAACATAAACGGCAGCTTTCTTTTCCAGAATCAGTTTCAATATGGCACGGTACTATAAAATCTTTTTCAACAATAGATTTTAAGGACTTTATCCAGAGGTTTCCGTTGTACGCGACGTTTAAATTTGAGGTAACCTAAAACAGTAAAAATTAATTATTGCGTCATAATTTTTGATCTGTGGCTATTTGCATGGATAACACTTCTCGATTACATTGGGCTAGACTCAAACCTATCGTTTTGTATTAATAACAAAGTTTTGACATTAGGAAAATATTTTCGTGACGGTTGTTTTCGAATTTTCAGCACTATCAAATATTCCCAACGGATATATACACTTATTTTTGAAACGGCGATAAACCAGTCTCAAGGCTCGGGCAAGAAACTATCCTGAATCACGATTTCCCACGATTAACACACGTAACTCGCTCTATGATTGGCTCACCTGCAGGAGAAAGACGGGAATGGCGATTGTGACTGACAGTGGTCACAATGTATTGAGAATTATGTGAAAACCTTACTCAAAGAGAAATTATTTAGTATTGTCACAGGGTCCGTCAGTGTTTCAGAGCTTGCTGCGGTTGAAAAGGCAAACGTGAAGAGGAGCTCCACCAAAATGGGAAAATCTGTGTGGTTCCTTTGATGCGAGCAATAACATCGCCTTTTAATAAGCTGGAGATTGCATGTTTGGTTTTAGTCTCGATACTAACATATTTTATGCGAAGAGTTGTAATTTAGAGTCAAGGTTTGTACTTGGTGAAGTCGGTTTTTAAGGCCGCAGGTTAGGTTCCAATCGCAAACATTTTTTTAATATTTTCCTTTCATTTTTTTATGTTCTTCCTACCAATGTATTATTTTCAACTTTAATCATAATGTCTCAGTTAGTTTTAAATATCCAGTATTTCCAAAATTTTCCCCTCATCTGAACTCTGCTTGATCTTATGTATATAATTTTTAACCTCGGATAACTCTAACCTAAAAAGATTAGAATGATTCGGTTATTTCGAGTTTTTGCCTTTTATTTTGGGCTATTTTTTTGCGTTCGGAGTGAGCACCAAACGAGAAGAGCTAAACGTTTGATCATTTTTCGAGCAAGGTTCGTTGTGTCGGAATGTCGCACGCGGCAGAAAAGAAAAGTGGGGAAAAAAGAATTTGCTGAAAATGTCTTCGAAACACTAAGAAGCGTGAATTCCATAAGGCGTATTATCATTATGTATCGAAAATATGATATACTTTCTTAGCAATTTTCCACAATACAAACAGTACAATTCCCATCCTCCAGATTATTATCAACTGATGATAGAGAGCCTTGTAATGAGATTGTACCTTGGAGATATAAATTATAAATGGGAATTCGTGTTACCTCTGAAATTCAACCATTGTTTCGCTCTTCCTCCGAGAAGATAAATTACTTTTTTTTCATAATGCGTAGGACCGCAGAATGGGAACGCTCGAAAAGTTATACATCCTTTGTCATCGAAGTTTCCATATTCAGCAGTCATTTCCAACACGTGACGACATCCGACGCTCTTGGTTATCGCAAATGAAAGGTACCCGCAGCATCTGCAGTTTCCGTATGTCGGGCTCGGAATCCTTAAAACAACGGGCACTCCCAATCCAACTTCCATACATATCCCGACATCTAAAGGGAACGACAAGAGAAGCGGGTGCCAATATGGAAAAGTCATTTGCAACGAATACTCTAATTAAAGCATATGCCAAGAGGAGGAATTGCTGCGAGAAGTGTGGGACAAACGAGCCAGTTCCTGCAAAGTAAAAAGGGTGTACACAATAGAACTAATGAGAATAAACTTGGATTTAATTTCCGAAAACCAGTTATTTAATATGCTGGTATCCTCGGTGATGTACATGAATGCGTTTCCGGTGGATTTGTTTAAGGGATTCACTAGTTCTTCATGCTCTTCATAGGTATTTTGCCAACGGCGGCTCTCAGGTATAAATGAGTCGAGTGATCGCGCCTTTTGCAATATTGGGACGTGCTTTTTTCGCATTCGGAATTCCCGCCTTCGGATATCTAAGGGAACAAGCTCGGGCGGATTCCGTGCCGCGGCAAAAGTCCTCGGCAGCGCAAGCGTCGATCGCTTAAATTTGGGTGTTTTGCAGGAATCACGGTAACAACTTCGGCACTTCAAGATAATGAAGCCGCGTTGAAGCTCCTTTTCGATGGGATTTGTCGACGATGGTTTTGTTTCGCAGTTCGGACTCCGGACTGCCTCCGGATGGGGATTCTCCTCGACTGCTTCGCATGACACCTCTTCGCCACAGCTTCAGGCTTCAGCGAGTCCAGCAGGGCGGCGGAGGAGACGGGAGAACGATGCTGGAGGACGACGTCGGCAGTGATGCCGGCAGCACGGTTTCGGCTCCCGGATACACCAACGACAAAGGTTAGAGACTCTCAAATACCTCCCCCTTTTGCGCGAATGTTTGATTTGAAATTTTTATGGTTATAAAGCCTTATAAAACGCAAATTGCGTTACATTAAAATCAATCTTTGTGCGAAGGAAATTGGTTTTCGTCTAAAATGATAAATCATCGGTCTACGCAATCTTTTTCTCGTACGCCGACATAATTCTCACAATTGATGGCTTAACCATAAATACTGGTGTGTGCACTATATTTAGAGATTTGTCGAATTAAGATCCGCATCGGTTTTCGAAAAAAAAGTCGTTTTGCAGCTTGTTTTATCTTGATCTTGGACTGACCCTGGTCAGACCAAGAACGCAGTTAACATTAAATCAGAAGCACGTTACGACAAATGATCCGCAGGGAATGTGGGAACTTCTTGATTGCTTCCATTCCAATACGAATAATTAGATCCCATGACAGCGACAGCTTCGTTAACAGCGATGTAGAGCGAATGCGCACCGGGAAACGTTCACGTACCGAACCCGAATCCGAACGCCGGTTTGCTCTTCGTTGCTACTGTCGGGGGCTTCAACGCCGTGATCGCGGGGGTAAATGCGACAGCAGTA
Organism: Ricinus marginatus; assembly: GCA_028565995.1. Classification (NCBI taxonomy): domain Eukaryota; kingdom Metazoa; phylum Arthropoda; class Insecta; order Psocodea; family Ricinidae; genus Ricinus; species Ricinus marginatus. The sequence goes on from JAOWBB010014756.1 coordinate 94,514, forward strand.
AGAAATGCAAAAAGGTCTTAATTGCGGTCGGCCATATAAAATAAGTCGAACGGGGAAGAAGTTTTCAACTTCGTTATTTGATTTTTTTAAGACCGAAGCCCAGGTACAGGTTCCGAAAGAACCCATTCTCCTAATTTCTAACCTGTGCGTGATTGCTTAACAATAATAGCTTTGATACGTCTTTCTCAATTTATTCAGTCGCTTTCTTAAAAACACCGGCATTACTTTCGGCTTTCGGTTGCGTTAAATGTATTGCGATTATGCAAAATGAGTTGCACGAAAAAATTGAATTTGCCTACTTTAAAAATACGACGATTTTCATATCTGGTCCTGTTAAGAGTCGAATGCAGCGAGTAAAATTCAGAAGTGCGTTGCTGCAGCAAACTGCAGTCGGTTTAATTAACATCTTTTAAGGCTTAAAGTACGTATTCGTTAAATTAAATCTAATTAAGGCGAGATAATCGGCCGCTGATGCCCGCTCCTGCAGGGCGGAACAATGTTTGCTGGTTTTTAAGCGAGGAAATATGTTAGCCGAGGATATTCCGAAGCACGGGATTTAAAACGAAGACGGTAGCGTGGATTGGGATTTGCCCCAGTGCTGCTTGCACTGCGGCGTTGCAGAAGAATGCCGCGTTTTTGTTGGGATTTTGGAGGTGCAAAAAGGTACGTGGAACGTCATTTTGGCGCAGTACCTGATCCACGCGGTCGAGGGACCCGTTTCGCGATATCGAGCGGGTCCAGAGATAAAAAGTTTCGTCCGCTTTCCCAAATTGTGCCCAAACGTCGACCGCGCACCCCCTTCGTACCATACCCGCGTGTGCAACCCGTTTTCTCACTTGTCTTGGAAATTTTCGCGGTGCTTTAATTAGTGCAGGTTTTTTCATATTTCCATCCGGACCGTGCAGAAAGGGACGCCGCATTTATCGCAAATTCCGTCCCACGTAAAAGGCGTCGTAGCCGCGGCACATTTTCGGCGGCGCGTCAGTTTCTTTAGGATAGCGCGGTCAAGTCCGCGTTGCCCCGCACTGTCATCCGAAGCGTCGAAAGAGCGGGAGACGGTAAGCGAGGCGGGGCCCTTTTCGAAAAGCAGCGGACGTCGCCGAAGCGATGAAAACAGAAGCATCTTTTTGAATAATTCACGAACCATAAAAAACGAACGGGAGACGCCGCTCCGGTCGGGGCAACGAATGCGTTTCCGAAAGGAAGTGTGATTCACGGCCGAACGCAATAGCGGAAGAGCGCGTTCGGAAGGGGGAGGAGCTCGGCCTTGAGATTTCCAGTCGGAATCCGTCGGAGCATCGCGACCGAGCCGCCGGGGCCCTGCGAGCTCGCGACGCGGAGCGCGGCGAACCCCGAAGGCGAGGGCGAAAACGAAAGGTTCGGCGAGCGATGGGGGAGCACATGCCGCGAATCACGTGCTGCGGGGGGTGAGGGGAAATGCGACTGCCGGAGGGTTGGTTGAATGAGTTATTTTAGGGGCCCGAAACTAGGGTGCCTCTTCCGCTGGGAACGTCTCAGTGTCGTGGGGATCGTTGCAACGTAAGCTTTTCCCGCTCTCGGCGCTCTTTTCGTCCGTTTCGGCATGTGGAAATTGAACGTTTTCTCTCCCGGGCCGAACGTGAGTACCTTTCACGTTTTTTCATTCTGCTTTGGCGGAGTTTTCTGCCCGTCCTCGAACGGGCGATCTCGGAAATGCGGATCGGGAAGCAATTTGCGGCTCCGGCGCGATCCGAGGGGAGTGCGGCGGGGAGAAAGGTTGCTTCGCCTCCGTCAAAATTTCGGAAGGAGCGACCGAAAATGCCTCGCAACGTGGCGAAATCAGGTTGAGACCGGCGGGGGAGGAAATTTCGGGCATTCGCCGCGTTTGAAAAAGGCGAAGAAGCAATTTTTGCAAGTGAAGGGAAGGAATATCTGGGGAAAGGGAAATGGCGCGTCGTGACCGGCTTAAACGGCGAAGGGATGATTTTCGTCGTTGTGGGGGATCGGACGTGGGGAACGAAAACTCGTCTGATCCTTCGGGACTTTCGGCTCCGCCCTCTGAGGAGCTGCTTCCGTCTCTTTCTTCAAAATTTCTTCCCTTGGTCCGTTCGGGTTTCGATGCGTTGGGAAAATTATTTTCGCGAGCTCGGTCTCGGTATCCGCAGGCAGCGCCCTCTTTTTTGACGGGGCGTCGGCGGGGAAACGGCGCGCCCGGAATCCGCAGCCGCGGTTCTTTCCTTTTCTGACGCCCGGTCCTCCCGGCGCAGGAACTTCCTTAAAGCGGCATTTCCCCCGGTGCGTCTTTTGTAGGAATTGCGCTTGAGCTTGCGGGGGGACGTTCGCTTGAAACGCGTCATATATCGTTGTGGTTTTGAAGGGAGGCGTCTCCCGAGCCCGGGCGGCGGGGTCCGACCCGCATTCGCGGCATGGATGAAGGTTTTATGTGAACGGAGCGTCGCAGTCGAGGCTTGGGAGGCAAATGCCTTGCTTGGCTCGCAGCGATGCCTGACTCAGTTGAGTGTGAACCGCGGCCGCGGATCGACGTTGCTTTCGGGCTCCGGCACGAACGCTTTGAAATGTGAGGAGAAAGGAGTCTCGCTTCGGATTTCAGCTTCCCCGTCATGTGCATCGTGGACAAACGAATGACCAAAAGCAGTTCGAAGAGGCGCAATCTGATAATCAAATGTACGTTGGTTCTTTTGCCGTCCTGGAGCGCTTCGAGAGGCACGCGATCTTGATTTAAGGCGTTCGCCTTCGAACGGCTGTCCGACGGCGACGGTTCGGAGGTTCCCGGGACCGGGACTTCGTCGTGCGTTCGGTTGGACGCGCCGCACGTCCGCCGGGTCGGACGGCGACCGCCTTCGATCCCGAAAATATCTTCCGCCGCGTGCCTTGTTCGTCCCGGAATTAAAATTTCGTCCTGTTGCCGCTTTTGCCTCGGAGCCGTCGCTTGCGATTTCCTCGATCTGCATTTTTTGTTCACGGTTTGATTTCGTTGCTCATTCCGCGATCGAAACCTGCGACGCGCCATCTTTACAATTACGAACGGGGAGAACGCTGCGTTTTATTGGCCGTGGGCGTGAATCATAAAACTTTCTGTCGTTATTTAAGGAGCCGCCGCTTCCTTCTTTTCATTCTTTTGCCCGTTTGAGCTTTCGAAATTGATTGTGACAAGTAAAAATCTCCGGGAACTTCGGGAGAGCGCGTTCGAAGCCGAGGACGGGCGCAGTGAATCGAAACGACATCGAAGTCTTCGCCGCAGGGGCGAGTTCGGCAGAACCGACGAGGGGCTCTCTGTGGCGAAACGGAGAACGCGCCCGCTGTGTGATGAGAAATGGGGTTGTCGCAAAATACCGCGAGAAATGACGGAAACGCTTTCGACTCTCCGACCCGAAGCAAACGCAACCCGAAATCGGCGTACGGTGACTTATTTCCGATTTTTCAACTGGACGGGTAACGCGACAGATAAAGACGGACCGAAAGTTGCGGCAGGAAGAAATAACAAGGAGGCCTTGCAACGGCCGACAGAAAAAAGATCCCCGCATTATTCGCATACGTAGAAAGTAAATTGTACAAAATACACGCAATCGTAAGTTGCGATTAATTCGCTGGTTTTGCCGCAGTTTGCGCAGATCTAACTGAGAGGGCTTTCGTGAAAGATAAAATATTTAATGTGCGCATTTTTCTTTTTACTGAAATTTATCTTTACTTGGCCCAGCAGCAGCATCAGTCGGTGTAGTTTTCGGATGCGCTTAGGGAGTGCGTTCGTTCGGGTTAAACCTCGTTTAACGCTGCAGCTGAAGCGTCGACTTTTGTTCGGAGCTTCTTCGCGACAGCGCTTATGTAACGCCGAAACGAGCGGGCTCGGTTCGCGCGCGAGGAGGATCCGTCGGACGTGCGTGCTCCGCGGCAGATGCTCTTGCAGCAAACGATATCGATTATGAGCGGAGCACATGCAGCGATGAACGTATTTTGAACCGTTCCGCAGGATGCTTAAACGGAGAAATGAGCAACGAAAATAAAAGCCGTTCGCTTTTCTTCCCGGCCGCACCTCTCTCTCCTTTTCCAAACGCGAACGCCAAAGGGCGAAATATTTGCCGTGAACCGCTTAAGGGTTGACCCTTTTCGGGTTTCCGAGGTGCCCGGAATTCGTTTTGCGCCTCCTTCCTCGCTCCGGTCGGACGGGTAAAATTTTTGCGCGCCGAGCCGCGCTCCCGATGACTGCAATTACTCGTTGCAAGCGAGGCTCCGATCCCTGCCGTTTGCCCAACGCCAAATCGCGTCTCCAAATGTTGCAACGCCTTTGTGGCGCACCAAGGCTCGCATCCATTGTCACTGGAGAAGGCGGTCTCGCCTGGGACCGGTCTCCGGCGCTGTTTTCGTCGGAGAAATTCCGCGCGAATTCGAACCCAGGGGAGTTGCCCTTTTCGGGCGAGGTCGGGAGTGTTTTCCGCGCGTTTTACGTGGTTTTCTCGATGGGGTCGACGTTCCGGCCGTCCCGGCGAAGGCTCCGGGAGAAGGCGGAGGTCGAACGGCAAAAGGCATCGGTCCTCGCCCCGTGCGCAGCTCGCGTTCGGGCAATCGCTTTCCGTTCCGAGCCACGTGGTGCGCTCCGGCACGCCGCGATCTCGTTCGAGCGCACCGAAAGCCAAGCCCAGATTTTGAGAAAAAGAAGAGTCCGTTGAATCGAGCAGTCACGCTCCGTTCCTGGCATTAATTGCGCCATAAAATTTATTCTCCTCGCTCTGCGACCGAGCCATAACAATGCCCGATTAAGTCAAGGACGGGTTCGGCAACTTTTCTATGAGTAAACCAAATTGCATTAAAATGGACGCGTTTCCTGTGACGTTTCGCTTTGTTTTCCACGTCTTGGAAAATTCCGTAAGTCCTTTCCTTGCGACGAAGGCGAAAAGGCGCTGCGTACCTGCGGCGTCGACGGGAACGCCGCAGGAATCGGGTAAGTTGGTCGAGCTGCCGTCGCTCCGGAATGGCGAAGGATGCGTTCGATTGTAGAAAATCTTTATTTCGCGCGTTCGCCTTTCCGTTTTTCGTTTTATCTGAAGATAAGTTGAGGCGAAAATTATCTGCCCCGATTAATAACTGGCCGCAGCTTGGGAGAAATTTTTTCCGCGGCTGAAATTATTTGTCGTCGAACGTCATATTAATCGGGTTATTTGAACGTCGGCGTTCATTCGAGTGCAGGACGACGGCATTTAGTCGCGAGGAGCAAACTTCCGATTAGCTGATGGCTTTTCTCAAAGAGAATTTGTCTGTTTCGCAGATCTGACTTTGTGGAATAAGAGTCTCTCGCAGAGGTGGAGGCGCCTCCGCAGAAGATGCACTTCTTTCACGACAGGATCAAGCGTTGGTAATTATTTGGAAAACCAAAGGAAACACAGAGAATCCTTGCTGGACGTTGGAGTAAACTGCGATTCTCCCGCGTCACTCTCGAGGCGCAGCGGCAATTCCGTGATAATTACTCCGAAGAGCGTGATGTCGCCCTCCAAGGAGCCCAACGTGTGCCCGAAGCACAACTTAATATCGCTTAACGAAAAGCTGATATCTCCCAAGCCTCCGAAAAGCAAAAGCGCCGGCGAAAAGATATTTCCCGACGTCCAGCAGCTTTTGAGAACCAAGATCAGCCGGATCCACGCCGGTTTGCGGAAGAGAAGGGCGGTTTCCGTGCACGAAGTGCAGACGAATCGAAACCAGCAACCGATTTTCTACGTGCCTTCGCCTTTGGTGTCCTCGACGGACCAGGACGAAGGCATACATAACGTGGAAGAGCAAGAGGACGAAAACGACGGTGACTACCTCGACCTCGAACGCGCCAGTCTTCCTCCGTTCGCGTTCAGAGATGCGAGTCGTTCCCCCTGCAGGGCGAAAGAGTTGCATCGAAAGCTTGCGGGCATTTCCGCCGCGGAGAGAGACTTCGAAGACGCGGACAGACGCGTCCCGGAGGACGGCCGGTCTTCGGCGTCGTCGGGAAAGGTCGTCGGCGGCTGCTCTCATTCGCCTTTGTACAAGGACCACGGGTATCACAGCATAGACAGTCAAAATTTTAACTGGGAAAAAGTGTATTGTGGCAAGTGGACGACCGAGGAGACTGTAAATAATAATTCGAGCAAGGCCAAAGAAAATTACGATTTTATACACATATCGGAGAGAAGGAACAGCGTGAAGTTCGCGACGAACGAGCCCGTGCCTCAGATGGACAGGAGTCACTCTCCGATCAAGTTTAACCGGACGAGAGAATCGCAAAATTCCAAAGCGCGGCCCAACAGCGAAACGCCAAAGAACACCTTCCTCATAGGCAGCATCGTCACCAATCAGTACTTCGCATGCGCGAACCTTTCGGCCGAATGCGGACCGCCGTCCCTGCCCTACGGAATCCCGTCTCCGGAGCAGCCGAAGTCGAATCGGGAAAAAGCAACCTGCGATTCCGCGGCGGAGAACGGCAGAGATTCGGACGCGGCGGGCGCCCGCAGGAAGCACTCTCCGGGCGACGCGAAGGAGCAGACTTCTGACGACCCAACGCCGTTTCCGCGCGCGAACCTCCCCGTTCCCGTAACAAGGAACAGGGCTCGTTCGCAATCGCCGCTGAAGAAAGAGAAGAAGAATTCGCAGCTCAGACAGACTCGGGCCGGCGACAGCAAACACCATCAGGCGGGCCGGACTGGCGACGAATCCGAAAAATCCGTCCGCACGTCCGGGACCGGCGAAAATTCCGAGGTGGGTTTGGCGTGGAAAAATTTTTAATTTCCCGAACGTTCGCCGCTAATTCCATAAATTGAAATACTTTTCGTAACGCATTGGTTGCCACATACAAAGTATGTCGCCATCCACATGCTTCGCGGAGGAACATCATTTAAAGTAATTGGCCGAAGCTGGTTTTTAGAGCACTTCCCATTTACGCGGTTCGGGAACGAGCGCGGAGTTCCGATACGTTTTCTTAAGAGTATTTCATTTTCCGATACGTGGCGAGCTGTACCGGAAACGAATCAGGCGCGGACGCTCGCAATTTATGCCCCTGCTCGAAGTGCGGTGCCGCAGCACCGAGGAAAGCGATGCGCGAACGCGACCGCGTTACCAAAGTCGTCGTTGGAAGTTGGACGATGCGAACGGTTTCCGGTTTAGGCACCTACCGGAGCAGAAGAGAACGGTGGCCAATAAATCGATTGCGCTTGATCTTGCAGATTTCGCAGACTTCGTACTGGTCCGGCGACGGAGCCGAAGAGGAGGAAGAAAGTAAATTTTGCACCCTTCCGAGACACGGCAAGGGGGCGGGTTTCACGATTATGACCGTCACCTTCACGAAGGGACCGGGTCAGAAAGGTTTGGGCTTCAGCATAGTCGGCGGAAGGGATTCGCCCAAAGGGAATATGGGAATTTACGTCAAGACAATTTTCCCCACTGGACAAGCAGCAGAAAGTGATCTGCTGAAAGAAGGTATTTTGTTTTTCTAAATTTGCCTTCGCCGGGAGGAAGCCGAAAACTTCTTTTACCCTTGCGATATTCCAAACACCCCGCTCGAAGCGGGTTCCGGAAACGGAGCTTTGCTGTTCGCGAACTGCGAGGGAGACCGGAAACATTTCGCTCAGCCGACAAAACCTTTTCGCTGCCTTTGAACGTGGCATCGTCAAAATCCCCGTCCACGAAAGAAAAAAGGTTTGCCGCTCGGGCAGATTCGATGCCGCGGCAAGGAGCGATTTCGATTTCAAAAAGTGGAAGCGCTGCGGAGCGGCAAATTCCCCCGCGCGGGATTTACTCCGGTTACTTTTTTTGGTGAAAAATGTTGCCGAGATGACGAGCTCATGACCCGCTCAGAGCACATTAATCATAAGTACCGCTTGCCATTTTCTCTTTCCGGTCGTGTTAATCCATGTTTTCAGGGAGCGAAAATCGTGGGATGTCGAAAATGTTTAATTGCGATTTCGTGTCCGAAACACCCCGCGGCAATCTCAAAATCGAGTTCGTTCCGTCGGGCTCAACGCGAGATTACGGCGACTGTGCCGTTGCCGCATTTCCGACTTTGGAATAATCTGAAAACCGTAATTTCAGGGGATGAAATACTGGCAGTGAACCGCAAGCCTTTCCACGGCATAAGCCACCACGAGGCGATCATGGTCTTCAAGGAGATAAAGACGGGAGCGGTGCAGCTTCACATCGGCAGGAGAATAACGAAGAAAAGAAGAGAAAACATTCCCGTTCTATAACGTTCGGACCTTCGTGCAAATGTTACTCAAATGTCTTCCCCGTTCGCCGGACAAGTTCGCAAGCGAGGAACCTGACGGAAAACGCCTTACTTCGACGAATGCAGAGAGCTGCATGGAGCGAAGATCGCTCCGTGGAGGCGCATCTCGCAGGCACTGGTAAAGCATTAGGTGATTGCATCGAAAAATTAGGGAACGCGAACAAGTTCTGCATTCGAGCCTGAGCCGTCCTGTCGATGCAATGGCTTTCCTCGGGAAGGGACGGACCATTTGTCTTCGGTATCCCGGACGCGTTTGTGACGTAACGACTGCTGTCGGCCTTCTGCTTTCCGACTCGAAACCGAACGCAGTGCCCGCGCACGAGACTCGTTTCTCTGACGGTGAAGTAACGGCGTGACTCACTGATACGCAATGCAACGACTTTCGATTGCCAATAATGAAGCTCTGAGAATGGGATCGCATATTTCTCTTTTTTAATTTTTATGGATATTTTGCAATGAACTAACACATTTTCTTTTAAAATTTAACAAGATCGTTATGTGCAGACCATGAGTACCTTTTCCAATGAACCAGGCAGATATCTTAGTGGGTCGTTTCCAACGTAGATGCTGTTCGCGTCTTCCCGATGCGGAACGCGGAAGAAAATTCAATTCCGGTAAATAAAAACTCAAATTATTTTTAACTGAATTTAAGGGCGGTAAAAATACTTACCTTGTAATTTTTATATGTTGATGTATTTCTGATATTTTGCAAAAGGCAAAGGATTCACATCAAATAAAATTTAAAACAAACATAATAATACTTTATTAACAACTCATAAAATTGGATTTTTTTCAATTTCCTTAGACTATTCAAGTAGCGATAAAACTTTTAATTTTTTTTTAATGCTCTTATTTTCGTGCTTAAAAGTTTCGGTTGAATTGCTTTGTTTGCAGACACAAAGATTTATGTATGTTAGAAAAATTGAGTTTTTATTAAGGGAATGCATTTCATAGCTTTTTTGCAATTACTGTCTCGTTTATATTTTAAATAATTTTTTTTTTTTTTATTATTCACGACTAGAACGCCGAAATATTTAAAATATAATACATGTTTTATTCTTTTCTTACAATCGCAGTTATCGATCACATATTGTTTTCGCCTTTTCTGCTACGTCTAAATTTTTTCATAAAGTATATAATTAAGTTACGAAATATTATTACTTTACAGTCTTTTTAATTTGTAACAAGCCAATTAATCAGTTTTAAAATATTGCATGTGATATACCTTGTCTGTATGAGTATTCTCTGAAATTCTATTAACAATGATAAAATACTTTCGCCATTGAAACCGACTGAACTAATATCTCTTCCTGATTTGCATAAGAATGCGAAGAAATATTAGGACGGGCCTTTTTTTGTGTGTGTTCTTTAAATCGTTCACGGTTTCGCTGTAAGCAACGAAGTTACTATTTTACGCTATATAAGTATTTAGTTTTACGTACTTCAATTGGGTCTTCTTAAGAAACTGGAAAAATTCGCATGTTTTTTATAGAAATAGCAGAAAGATGTCGCACACGAATAATGTTTTAATATGAATAAGTACTTTCTGTTTGGTTTTACTATGATATCAGACATGTTACAGACGGTAATTTTATTTTTCTAAAGGGTTTTTATTTAATTTAATAATACGGTTAATAAAAGATCGAATTCTTGTGATTTCCTAATATTAAAAGTGAAGTAAATTTGAAAAATATTCTTACTCTTCCATTCAATATCATATATATATATTCCTTATTTCTAGTCACGTTTCAATATGAAAAAATTTCGAAAAACAAATAACCCTCAGATATTATGTGTATTGATTGTAATGCAGTCTTTAAGTAATATTGCTTTTCTTCAATGATTTTTAATAAGTTTGTTCTCACTCATAATCATCAAAATATTATTACTGACTATAATATGCAATGTAACTAATCAATAACTATAACAAATAAACGACATATAAAGAACTTTATTTTTAATAAATAAAAACAAATTTTTTTCTGAAGGAAATGACGACAAATATGAAAACTGAATTTTATTATGGTAAATAATTCAATTGAATTAAACATATAATTTTTAAAAATACATCAGTGCTTCCATGTACCGATATTTATAATATCGAACCTTAACTAGGCTTTTTCTGGGTGATATGTATAATTTATATTAAGATGTTCTACATGACGACATGTCAGAGGGCTACCTGCATTTTATTTATTTTACCTCCAGAATTATGTAACAGATAAAATTCTCTAAAATTCTACCTCTCAAACAATTATAATAATAATAATAATAATAATAATAATAATATTAATAATAATAATAATAATAATAATAATAATAATAATAATAATAATTGTTGATTATTTTAAGAAAAAATACCTTTCTTGTGTGAGAAAGTTGAAACACATGCAAATTGCTAACGAGGCCGGATATTTTCATACGTTAAATCTATTCCCTGTAAATTGTAAAAAGATTTTTTTTTTTTTAGTTAAAAATACAATCGCAATTATAATTTTTTATTGATCTCCATAAATAGAAAATATACGGCGTGTTCCCTTTAAGGTCAGTAATTATAAGAAGGTAATAAAATCTACTCACAGCAATTTAAAATAATTTTCAGTTTGCAATTAGATAAATGATGAAATAACATATTATTGCATTCGATATGATTTATCTTTATGCTTACCCTAACGACGTTTTATTAAAGTTATCCATTAATAAAATTTTGTCAGAGAATACCAATTGAGATACCAAAAGAGATTCTAAATGAAAACTAAATTAAATAATTTTAAATATCGAATTATGAAGAACCGCAAAAACTATATATAAATTATATATATATCTGATTATAAATTAATTTTATATGTTATATGTAAGTTATTTTTTTAAATGTAGTTTTAAAATATGTGTAGGCAAAATTTTATAAATAATTTCATTACAAGAAGTGGCGTTTGGATAACATTAAAGAATAACTATGATAATTTAAACAGATATCTTATTAATTTCACAATTATTTGAAAGGCGATGAACATTTTCATTATATAACGTACGATATAATCGCTGATTTTTCATTTTTTTCGGTTTTTTTTTTCTTATCAAATCGAAAGTGACGTGACGGAAAATGGTCATTTCAGTCATTGCTTAACAAATGTGCAACTATTGCAAATGCAAGAAGTTACGGTTGAAGAACCACATTGTGACACTCATAGAGGCGGACCGGACTGTGCATACTTTTAGGTCTGCTTTGCATTTCCGTCAGCGGGAATTAAGAATCAAACTGTCTGCCCTTCTGCCGCTGCTCCTCGGTTTTGGGCAAAAGGTCGAAAAATTTTTGTGCTAAGTCCGTTTTGGAATTGCTAAAATTTTTGATTTCCCGCACAGAAAATGGCTCATTTGCAAACCAACTGTGCTGCTGTGAAATGCTAGGGAAAAAGCAGTTTTTTTTCATGCTCAGGAAATAGTTTCGCATTGTATGGTTAATACGATAAATTTGCGGTTGGAGTAAATGCGACTGCAAGTGTCAATGTTCCGCAAATTATACTGATCTGGGTGAAATTCCAGGGTGCCCTCTTCGTTCTGATACAGATCCGAATGGCGGTGACTGAGCTGGAGAAGAGTACGGCCGCATTTTCCATCAATATCGAACTTTCAGACTTTACGTGGTGGATTTCCTTCCTTTCTTCCAGTTCGTAAAAATGTAATTTTATTCAGTTGCATAATGAAACATGAGAATTAAAATTAGTTTTCTCGATTTCGAAAATGACAGGGTGCTATTCCACCGCACTAATCATCACCCTGACACAATCTGCAAATTTGAAATCCTTTTTGATGTACGTACCTTGTTTTCTTATTCGTATGACATTTGAATTATTTGGGATAAATGCTATTGTTAAGCATTACATATCGAGCTTCAAACGAAAACTTACAATAATCGAGTCACAAATTTTAGTTACGTCAGTAATTTGGTATGTACCGATACATCAAAAATGTAAAATTAAATTTTATTTTCAAAAAATTTTTTAGTCTTTTACATTTCTTCAGAAATTGCGTGTGAATGAATATATGGAACAGTTTTTTATCTTTTAAGCCATTACATGGATTAAAGATTAAGCGGGCGAAGGAAGAAGAGAAAATTTAGGTTTTATTACTTATATACGACGTTACGTCAATCGATATCAGTTTGAATTGAATTTTGAAAACTTTCGCGTAAAAATAACCAAATGAGACTTATGCGGACTGTAAAGGGCTGCCGCAGATATTTTATCAACCAAGGCGGTTCCCGCTAAGGAATGCTTGAGTGAGAAATGATACAATGTTCTCGGCTTCGTATGCTGTAACTGCGCCAAATTGCAGCAAGTTTCATGATTTTTGTACGAATTGTGGCACAATGTTTCATTGAAAGGAATCCGAGCATAGCAAGCGTCTTTGCACATCATTCCGTCCATTTCATCACTTTCCTCCCTCTTCAACACATACCACAGTTCATTTTTTGTGCACGTTCAAAATTATAAAATAGTTTTCTTGTATAATAGAATGACTTTTAATGAGCAAAAGCACCGCAATTCTCGTTTTCAGTTCTGCGAACATTCCACTAATCTACGTTGCGTACCTGCCCTTGCACGTGTGGCAGCATTGCGTTTGAAAGCGATAAATGCGACACAAATTTTTCATTAGCACACTGTGGCAGTACTTTGACTGGTCTTTGCAATCGCCACCTGGAAAACGAAAATTTTCAGGCGAAAATCAGGATTTTTAGTGAATAATTTCCGGGAGGAAAATTCTGGGATATCGAATGGACGATAAAAATATTTGCAGGCGACAGACATCCCGTTTTGAACGGAAGTCCAGAGTAGTCCACGGAAATGACGCTTTTCGCACCCGAAAACTGCCACACTTTGCTCTGCACCTCTGTCTGGCCTTAATGAAAGCAAAGGTATCGGAAAGCAGTTGGGTTCTTACCGGCACCGCAAGGAGGACCTTTGCATATCTTCATCACGGACGGCCTGGGCTGATCTCTGCAGGCGTTTCCTGCGGGTTTCTTCGTCCCGTACCAAACGCATTGTAATATTCGGTATTTTATTCCCTCTTTCTCGCATTCTGCGGCGCACTGCAACGATTGGAAAACGCATAACGCATCAGAAATGGCTGTAAAAGAGTGCGATTGGATAAGAAAATGTCTCGTTACATTTGAATCTTCCGGTTTCAGGGCAATCGCTTATTCTCGCGATTCAAAGACAGGAAATGAACTTGATGCAATATATATTTTAGACGTGGGGAATATTTTTACACGATAATGATGATGGAAATTTAGGAGGGAAACGTTAAGTGATGCTCGGGCGCTCTCCTGATAGAGAGGAAATTAGACAGGAATGAGCGGTTTTTGGGTCCGGAGCTGTTGTTCCTGACGGACAATTCTCACCTCCGACCAGTCTCCCACTTTCCAGGTTCCCTTACACTTATCGTTGTAGCACTCTTGCTTCTGCACGGGTTTTTCGCTCTGGTTACAAAATGAAGCCTCCACCTCCGTCCCATTGGCAAATACGCAGGTCACCTCGCGCTTCTGCATCGCGGTATTCCAAGTGAAGCACCTCGAATCTTCGCAGGGAGACCAGTCTCCCTGCGACCACGTTGGGCACTCTTTACCGCACTTCTGAATTTTCGACGGTAGAACCAGACCTGCGTCTTCGCAAAGATTGTTCTTGACGTACTGCGTCGCGTTGTGGAGCCTCACCAAGCAATGAATTGATCTTATCTGTCGTGCGAAAGTAGAATATTGTAAATGCGCACTTCCGCTTTTTCCAATATAGGATTTACATTCGGCAACAAACCTGAAATCCATTTCCTCCACAAGATTCTGAACATTTGGTCCACGGCGTCATGACCCATTCGAATTTGAGGTTTTTCGGATTGCCCTTCCCGAGAATGACGGCCGTGCCGTATTCCTCTTCCAAAGCCGCGCTGTCGGCGTCCGTCGTTGCTTCCTCATCGTCCAGAAAAGGGAAAGGTCCGGGATGATCGGCGTAAGCTACCCGATTGCCCGGCATCATGTCGGCAACCAGCGCTAGGTGCCCTCGTGAATTGGCAAACGTCTGAAATGTCAAAAGTTTCTGCGCTTTTCATTATTGTGGATCTGAATATAGAGGTTACAACAAATAGATTTATTAGTGAAACGATAACATATGCTAGTGGATGGTTTGCGGAACCAGAATAATTAAATTTAAAGCTTCGATACACAAAGAAGGAAAAGAAAATTGCAAAAGTCAAATGTTTCATAAAATGCCTTCCGAATTTATATAATATATATATTTGGGAGTTTTTAAAGTTCAGAGCCCTGAATGAAGAAAATAATTCCTGACTGCGAACTCCGAGATTGATGAGATAGGAAATATATATTATATATAGTTATGATTTATTTGCTTTCGGGAGCCCATATCTGGATTTCAAACGATCGCTGGAACTCTTAAGCGCTGACATTTATATAATTATTAATATTCTATTTTAATTTTTCTTACGTTTTCGTTGTTTCTAAATAATAAGTTTGCGTGCGTTAGGGATCCTTAAAGCGTGGGAAACAACTGTCTTGATCCGCCAAAAGAATGGATTTTGTCACGAAAAACTCGATGTTAATTTGAGGCGTTGCAGCCGAAATTGGGACAACATTTGCAAAACTGTTGAATCGGCTAATGGCCGAAGAAAATTTACTGCGTTTCGATCAAGAATTTCAACATTCCATCTAAAGTATATTTTCAGAAGCGGGAGAACGAGAAGGCAGGTTAAATTTTTATGACAAAATACCCGGTTAAAATAACCATCTAAGCACCTGCAGACTGGAAAAAATGAATGGCTTTCAGCGATGCAGGACTTTGTTTGGTCTGCGAGGATGCCGCAAAGTCCAGTCGGTCACGGGGGACAATCCGAGATCCGCAAACTCGGAAAAATCGCTTGCGCAGCGCGGAAAAAGTCGAACTTCAAAGCCAACGCCACACGGGACCGTGGTGAATAACGTGCGCAGCTCCATTTGGTCAAGAGAATCGAAAAAAGTGAACGGGATGGGAGGAATGGCACCGCGAACCGTAAGATGTTGCACCGTTTCTGCGATGGCAGCAGTTCTGCCTGTCCCGGGCAATAAGGAGCGTCAGCGCTTAAAGGGCATACAGCCGGCACGGGGAAGGAAAGCTTGCGAATGCGGCAGCAAGAACAGTCGGGAAGGTCAGAAAGGAACAAGTTTCTTGCCTTCTAAGATGTTGCGAGATACAAACGGGCGCAAAACGGACTCTGCAGTGCTGCGGGAGGGCCTGCAGTGTTGCTCCAGCCTGCGGCAAGCCTCGGATCATTTGGGCGATAACGGGGAAGAAAAATACAAATTCAATTCCAAAAAAATACAGTCACTCTTCGGGTATGTGCGTCAGGGCGGATCGAGGGAAAAAATCATGAAAATATACGTTCAGAAAGAAAACGTAATTCCAGAGAGTAAAATTTTACTTTTTTTTAATTTATTAGATTAATTTCACGAAACTGTATTTATACCTGTAAAACCTACATTCATACGTGCGTTGTTGTGCGATTTTAACGATTACAAGATCGATTAAAAAATCCTTAATTATAAATACGATGTGGTAGGAAACCATGAAACAGAAGCTCTGGACCTAAATGTGAAATTTTGAAGATTTTCTTTCTCCAATCGACATTTAACACTGTTTCCCTTCATTTCAGGGTGAAATATTTTTAACTGGCAGAATACCTCGCATGTAGGAAGCAAAAGAGCTATAATATAATATTTCCCATCAATGTTTAAAATCTGGGTAATTCACACGGCAGCCTCGTGCACTTTAAGTCCGTTTAAATGGACCCCCCCCACGATAAAAAGGAAATGCTGCAAGTTGCATCGGGACACGTTCGTTTGCTGCGAAGAAAACGGAAGTGCTGCAGAATCTCTGCTGCAAAAAGGCATCAAAGATAAAATGGTAACAGAGCCAATCTCACCTGAAGATTAGACAGAAGTTGTTGGAAGTGTGGCATGGGCCGAGAGCTGCCGGAAGTGGAAGAAGCGCCATGTCCGGAAGGAGATTGACCCAAGGGATTTCCGGAGAATTCCTCGTTTTGATCCTGTACGTAATAAAAAGTTTCGCAGATAAAAAACTGTTTTTCTTTTTTAAAAAAAAAAAAAAAAAAAGTTTCTTTTTTAATTCGACGAAGAGTTGCGGAAAAAGGAAAAGATTCCTTGCATTGTACAAGCGAACGGGCTTTGCGGAGGATTCTCCTTCGCACATCGTCAGCTTTATCCGTTCTGCATATTGCTTATCTGTAACTTTTATCTGTTTCGAAAAATTCTCCGACCCCGGAATTTTCCGTCGTCTTTTCCTTGCGCAGCAACTTGTTCTCCCAGTTGCAAATGTGGAATGTTCCGACAGTCAAAAATCCTGGGTCGCTTTTATTTCTGATGTCGTTTTTTCAGTTGCAGCACTCCGCATTTACGTACAAATCTTATTTTGAGATTTCGGAAGAAAAAAAAATTTCAAAGCGAAGGGAACGTTGGCCGGAATCGGAATCGGTGCCGAAATAAATGGTTTGCGGAGCAAAATATCAATTTACAAGGAGATCTTCATAAATATTTCATTTCTTATCACGAACCTTATATCAAATGCAATGCGTGCAACTTGTTGAGTGTGCGGCGTTTAAGAAATAAGATCGGCCAACGAAAATTCGCTTTCGGGGGCGATCGATTGTCAGGCCGGAACGACAAACTTTTGTTAAGATAGCGGGTTGCAACAATCTTAACCGCTTGAAATTGCCGGTTAAATGTGAGAAAATTCGAAATCCGATCGATTGTTTACCTTTGACGGATTCAAAGCTTTTATAACGTGAAGAGTTCTGAGCGAAAAGCCTCGGGCAAAAATTTGAAATGCGAAAGGTTGAACGAAGGTTCGCCTTTGGAAGGCGAAGCCGGACAAAACTATTCCCCGACGTGGATTTTAAAGCAGAAGGCTCTGGTACCTGTTCCTGATCCGACACGAGAGTGGTCGACAGCGGTGGCGTCCACGACTTATCGACGTTGTTGATGTATCTGCTCTCTTCGTGGACGGCTTTGGAGGTGGTCGTGGGCCTGGTCTTCCTCGCTCTGGGCTTTTTCGTCGGCACTATCCCGTCCGGCTTCAGTTCGTGGCTCAGGTCGTCTTCACCCGCTGCCATGAAGGGTTTCTGATGCCCCGGTTGCGCGTCTCCTGAAAAAATTCCCCGACGAGCAGCTCAGAAAGGTGCCCGAAATCCCTCCGATTTTGCCGGCCTCAGATAAATACCTGAATCACTGTTCGGCTCGAGAAAGCTCGGATTTTCCACTTTATTCTGCCCCTGATGTATTTCCTCCGAGTTCGGGAAGTGTCCGGGCAACGGTTTGACGGACAAAGCTATGTCGGCGGTGGACCTCGAGGCTACGCAAGTGTACACTCCCGCATCTCTGCGAGTGACGTTATTTATCTTTAAGGCCCCTTTCCTCGATATCCTGAACTTTTTAGACTGATGTATGTACTTGTGATCCTTCGCCCATTGAATTTTGGATCTGTAAGCAGAGGACGCAGTTGGGAAACTTGAAAGGTCCCCGAGTCTTCGGCGATTCCGTCGCATCTTGTACCTGTCGTATCTTTTCACGGGGCATTTAATTTTGACCTGGGTACCGAAAAAAACTTGGGCCGTCCCGCCTATCTTCAGCGTCACCTTTTTCTTTGCCGCGCTGGACTGCACATAGGTTTGGTTGACTGCAACGGCGATTACCGGCCTGTCGGTTTCGATGCAGGACTTCGTGTTGCACGGCTTTTTGTCGGGCGGCTTACTCGACGGACACATGGACACGGGCCTGTCGATTATGTGATTCTGCGCCATAATTTGCCTGCACTGGACGGTGCTGTGAAATAATTATTGTGCAGCGTTATCGCTGTGTCCCGTTGAATCAACCGAGGAGAAATCTCATCGAAAGCGAATTTGGAAAACGTCAAAAGATTTAACGAATTTCTGGGATTCGATCGATCTCGTAGATATTTGCGATTTACCGAGTTTTCAAACCTCCGCCACAAGGCTTGGAGCATTTTGACCAGTCACCGGTGTGCCATTTAACTGGACAGTCCAGAACGTTACAGTACTGTCTGTCGGGAGGAGGAGGTTGCGGGCACATGCTGTTGGGCACAATTACCGTCGTGCCTCCTCCCCGGGTAACTTCATGAATGCAGTTGATTTCGCGCGTCTGAATTCCTATCCCGCAAGATTTTGTGCACGGCTGGAATCGAAAGAAAAGTTTTGCCGATTAATTTTACGGCGCAGTTGCGAATGTCACTTATTTCACTCCCGAAGGAGCGTGCTTGAATCTTTCAGGTACAGCGTTTCACTTCTGATCTTTGTCCCAATCCAATCTTCCCATTTTCGGTAAAAAACGAACTTTAATACAATTGAGAAATGTTTCGGAGCACCTGAAAATCTGAAAAATTCCATCTCGGAGGGCAAGGCTGATCGTTGCAGGTCCGAATCAAGCTTTCGGGTCTGGTTTCGGGTGGACACAGAAGGGGAACCACCACCTTTTGGTCATCGTCCCGTATGCAGTTTATGATCGACTCTTGCACTCCGCCCAAACACGAAGCGCTGCAGTGCGTGAAACCCTGCTGCTTCCACGAGTACGTTTTGCCGGAAGATTCTGGCGCCACTTTCACCTTCTTTTGAGCCTGGGAACTGCTGTATGAATAGTGGTCGGATACCGGTAAGTCTTCGAAAGCCTCCATTCTGCAAATACATTCGCTTCGTTTTTGGTGCCCTGATTTAATGTCTATCTTAATCTGAATGCAATTTTATATGAAAATTTAAAGCATCGTGATCTGCCCACCGAAATTAAATGTTTAAGTTTTTATTTGCTCCGTTCCAAAAATTTTTAATCGTTCTCGATAATTACGTAAAATTTCACCTATTTCGGGAAATAATTTTACCACCAGCTTTGAAATTCGAGAAAACATCTTAATAGGTGGGAAACGTCGATCATGGCTTTGCCGTAGACGCAGCGAATGCTTTCGTGACGGGAAATGCTGCTGCTGCTGCTGTACCTGCTCTCCACGGGACACGACTCCCTGACACATCTCTCGGCAGTCGCCGGTTTCGATCCGTGGCACTGCTCATCGGGCAACCGAGCAATGGCCTGGGTCAGTTCCAGAAAGATCTTGCACTCCACAATTCTTTTCCGTACTCCTTCTCCGCACGTTACGCTGCAAGGCCCCCATTTTTCGGGAATGAAACTAAAAAAGAAATTGCCTTTATTACTGTTCAAACGATGGGATCATGAGACGTTACATGCGAACGTTTGGAGCATATTTTGCATATATAGTGGGAACCCTCTCGGCTGATAGATCATCGGAATAACTGTGGAATCCACAAGGATTACGAGGCGACAAAATCAGAGTTCACAGGGGACGCGACGAGAGAAACATCATTTAAATGATATTTTTCCGGGGTATTTGTAATTTTATGTTATCGCTTACGATATTCGACTTATGATGCTTAGACGACGATTAATTTTATAGTTGGAAGCGTTGAACTTCAGTGTGTAAAAGCCAAGTACCGGCATAACCGAGGGCGCAAGAGAAGCCCGCGCTATGTTACATGTGGAAAACATAACGTGGCGTATGAAGAGAGTAAGTAAATGTTTGAAAATGTGAAAACATTTTTTTTTAGCAAGTCGCAGTCTCTCATTTGAGGGCGCATAATTTCTCTTTAATGTCGGTTTGTGTCTTAATTATTTTAAAGATGACGATTTAATTCGAAAACTGATCGCAAGCATATATTCTTAAAGGGGTTTAGCGAAAAAAGGGTGGAAAGACCGAAGTAGGAAAAGCCAATTATCTCGTAACGCAGCACATGCATCATATGTTACTCGCATTATAGATATTGATGTTATCTCGTGATTCTATTTTTATAAGAACAAGTTATAAATCCATCAATAAATGTAAAAATATCGATTAATAACAATATATATTAACATCATGCTGTAAATATGAACGTCGCGCCTGTATCATGGGTGTAGGTTCGACTGGGAAGCGACGATCGCTTAATTCGACACTGAGTCGTGGAACTGCTGAGGGCAAGCAGCTTCGTAAGGAGCTTTTTTGGCTTTCAGTTTTGGTGGTTTAACGGAAAAAGCAAAAGCAATCAAGCTTTCAAATTAATAATTTTGAAATATAAAAGCCCGTTTTGAATAACGTAGATAAAAGTGCAACTGTCGGTTTTTTAATATCATATATATTTATGTGCGTGTATCATTGCGTGCCTACTTCCGCAGATAATTTTAATCGAAGAACGAATCTTGCAAATATCCAATCCAGCAGATTTTCATTTATCCACTTGGAACATCTACCGGCAGTGCTATGTCGACCGATATTTTCTTTCGCTACTTTTTTCTTAAAAGATAAACGTTCGTGTACTTGAATTAAATGACTGAATCGCCATGGCTACGATGATCGTGAAAATTTATAAAAACAAAAGTGTTAATCATACCGTGGCATCCAATAATGTGGGAATGCTTCAAGGATTAAAAGTTTTTTACATTAATACGTGTATGTAAACACATAATAATATGGTTGGCTCTCGGGAAAAATTAAAATTTTATACTGTCATGCCCCATCATTCAAATTCTAAATAAAAACAATGTCAAAAAGAGTTCTTTTTTACCAATAAAAATTAATGTTTTACTGCTGGTTGTTCGTTCTAGTGCGATGAAATGAATTTTTCTATGCTCCTTACCTATTGCTTTTAATGAGTGTGCCTGCGGATATCTTATTATCTGTTTGCCGGTTTTATATAAAACTCCAGCTGTAATTACCTAGTTGTAATTACAATCATAATTTACTCTTGTGTTTTTTGAAATGCGTATGCTTACATTTAATATGTACTAAACAATTTTTATTACTGCACTGTCTTCAGAGAGGATTATTTCAAGATGTTTTAATGCATATTCATTACGATTTTCTGTAATTTTAAATTAAACTTTTTAATTTTTCAATCTTCAAGATGCAGCACAAATCCCTGAAAGTACAAATAGGCGCCCTGTCATCGCTTTTTTAATCACCTTAATGAAAATCGCATTTTTCTCTTTTAATTAGACCTTTTTCTTTCGAGAAAAATAGTTTCTAACTCAATAAGTTACACTACAGTGTTAGCGTAATGTCAAATCTGGCATTTAAAGCATTAGACAATTAACGAGATCTAATTCGTTCTCTAATATGAAGCAATATTTTGTCACTGAATTTTAGCAAAATATGTTTCAGCCGTCCGGCGCACTAAAAAAATATCGATGGTTAAATATAACCATAAATTATTAGTTACTCGGAGTTTTTATGGTCACTAAATTAATATCATTTTGAAATTTAAGCGCCCAATGCAAAAAAGTTCGGAATCCGGATCCTATTTGTTGTGCCTGGAAGATATTTCGTTTACAAATTTCGTCATATTCCTCTGAACAAAGCAAACGTTCTTCTGTATTTCTGTTTTCCAATTAAAAAAGTTTTTATTGTATTCTAATTTGAAAAAAATGTTTTCCATCATTATTCAGGATTCGGATAATCCGGGCCCGAGGGGCTTGTCCCTATTTTTTTTTTTAATTTCATATCTCTTTGGTTTATGCGGCACGTGACATCATTCAGTTCCATAGGAAATTTTATTGAATATTGTTACATTCATCTCGCATACATGGAATAATGATATTCAAACATAGTTCGAATCATAATGATATGACTTCGAAAAAAATATATTTACGAGGGCGGAATAAATGCGGTAATCTGCCTATTATGGAAAACTATATTTCGAAACGCATTGCGGAAGATTTGAAAACCATTTCCGAATGTTCCGGCTGGAAAGACGGCGACGAAAGAGGTTCGATGGCGATAGGTACACAGAAAATTTACTTTTTGATTCCGGCGCTTTGTCTTGCATTAATCTCAATTTAAATATTGAAAAGTTTGGTTCTGATGCAGTTTGAGTTCGGGTTTCTGAAGGAATGCGCACATAGTTTGTTAATGCAGAAAGAGTCCAGTAAGCTTCATAAAAACCGATGTTATAAGCAAATTGGGAAATGCACGAAAAGAAAAGCATGTTCATATAGTTAAAGGAAAAAGCACTGAAACGATGTGATGATGGTCCGGGAATTAATAACATTTTGCCGGTTAAAACATCACCAACAGCCGAAAGGCATTTGTGTATTCAGTTTCGTCAAACTGACGGCATTAAGATTTGTATTTTGAGAAATAAAAAATGAGAATTAATATCAAACATGTGAAATAAATGTGTCACGATCTCATTTATTTGTATCTTGTATGATGAGCATCTCGGGAGATGCGACGTGTCTCTTACAAATGTAAAAATAAGTAAAAAGTTTTTAACGCATCAGAAATTGCGGATTTATCAGATTCCTGTTAAATATTTGTCGAATTCTGTCTCAACACATTATGCTCAAACAAATTCAAATTAGGATTTGAGTCGATTTGAATTTGTTAGAGGTTCAGGTAATCTCCCGACAGAATCTTGAAGTTTTCATCTATTCTAATCTGAAATGGTTATTATTATTACTATTATCATAATGCTATGTAAAGATAAACTAATTTTAAAGTAATAATATCTTGCAAAATGCGAAAATCATCACACTCACATGCCAGATATGCCAGTAGCAAACCTTTATTTGGGATAAGTAAGAGAAAAAAATGCTCTGCATGCCTTTCAAACATAGTTTTAAAAATAAATGCATGATGTCTATCAGGCGTGAAAGGAATATCTTTAATGAACATTCTGTTATAATTCAAAAATTATATTCTACAAGGTAATTATGTTTCATTTTCAATTAAGGATTGAGCTATTTATAAATATGGTTTTTGTTCTCGGTTATGCATGTAAAGGTTGAAACTCGATAAAAATAAAAGCGTTTTACTTTACAAAGGCGGTTTAATAAATAAAAAATTAATTTGATGAAAAAGAAACATTTCGTATACTCATATTTTCATCCATCTAATTTTGCAGTTTCGGTGCAAAAAATTTGGGTTTCGAGAAAACAAGAATTTTACTTATTGAATAAATATCTCCGTGAAGATGCAGAAAATACTGTGATACATGTAAAACAATATAACAAGGAACGTAGCCAAATATAATTATAGTATTAATACAATACCTGACGTACAGCCAACCGCAGGCAAAGAATTTTTTGACTTTGCTGAAAAATTATAACGCATATCTTTTGGGACTTTTCTTCGGAATAATCCAAAATCCTAAACACCTATTTATATTGTCGCATGCGCACATAAAGATCTGGAGAAATGTTATTTGAAAATTGTACAAAAATTTAAATGTTTCGCATGGTAAAAGAAATCATACTTCTTAAATGAATGCACGTTTGCGGTTTGAACGGTTTCCTCTTGCATTTTTTCATCTTACGGATATGAAATTAAAATATTTTACCTATAGATTAATAATAATAATAGGCAAGTAAGTACTGAAATATCATATTAATGTTTCACTTGTGTGAATTAATTAATGCATACAAAACAACGAGTTAATTTGTAATGCATAGTAACATCAGCAAATGCAATCATGAAGATTTATAATTCAGTTTAGAAAAACATAAATTTTCTTTATATGAAAAAATGCAAATGAAAAAAATCTGGGTTCGATTTTTCCCGACTGAAAGAAACTTTTCATTTTATTTAAGCTGAAGACGCAGCTTAAGAACGTACAAAAGCGTTTTTTTAAATTCCGTAGCTTGGAAAGATTGATTGTATTTATGAAAATATATTTTATGGTGATCAGTCAGCAATAAAATCATAACGGATGAATTGCCGAGTGCAAGATGAATGGGCATCTTACTATTAAGTTTTATAATTTCATCAAAATTACCCAATAAACTGATTTTCCTTTCGATCACAAATTTTACATGACGGTGGCACTGCCATTATATGTCACCATACATTACCTTGTAAAGGAAATCCACCAATTGCAGCAGTACTTTTACAAGGTACTCAAAAAATGCAGTTCGACATTCACAACGGTTTAGGTTTATGTAATGCGTATCTCCAACGGCATTTATTCATAAAAGTAACTCAACTTAAATATTTTGGACAAACAAATTCATTCTTGTGTAGATTTTTTTAAAGTTTCAAACAAACTTGAGAGACAATCGGGACCGGTTGGAAGCCACACGAAATCAACTTCACAGTTGGTCAATTGATATTTTTGACATGATCCCTAGGAAAACTTCCGTAAGAGGTGCCAATTTTCGGTGTCTGCCACTTGTGCGCGCCGGAAAATCTCTTTCGGTTTTCGAGCGCAAATTTGATCAAATTTTTCACATCCGCAACAAAGCCCGACTCCGACATTGTTTTTTTTAATTACATGCTGTCTTTGTAAGGAATCGAGAAAGGCGTCAGCTCCGAACAAAGATGTCTAGATTTGGTCGAAAAAGACTATTGTTTCGCGACTGGGATAACTAAATAACTACTGCTTCGCTCCTCCGGCACAAGACGGCGATATAAATTATGCAGCAGCAATTACTCTAAAGCTGTGTATCTTTGTCTTCCAGATTGGAAAACGCCAGGAAAAGATTCATTAAATTTCAATCAAAAAAGCTCCGAGATCCCGGCTTCACCCGCTCAAAGTGGAAAAGAGAAAAAAATGTATTCAGGAATATTAAGAAGATTAATGAACGGGGAGCGAATTTCTGACCTCCTCAGATATAATTTTTGAGGTGGAGCTCAGATAATTTTCGGTTTTTTCCGGAGGGAAATTTTCTCCGCTTTCGGGTCAAAAACTTACGTGGCATCAGAAGGGTTCGCCATGCTTTCTTTATCCCCCACAAGTCTTTCTGCCGTGGCCGAGAACGTTCCCGCTCCGGGCCCGAAGTCGGTGAAGACCGGTGGATACGGCTGCAGGAGAGGCTGCCTGAACTCCCTCTCGGGATCGGGCATCGAGTCCCAGTCGATTCTGCTGTCTGAAAGGAGTTTTGGCGTTAAATTTATGCCGTTTCCGTTGATGCGAGTTCGACGAATGCGATTTTTGAATTTGGCTTGTACCAGGTTTAAAGGTTGTCTTGATTTCGGGGCAAGGTATGCCGGTTTGACAGGGGCGAATGGAAGGAGGCCTTTTCTGATGGTCGCAGGGATAAGCGGCTATGTCGTCTCCGTCTCTGCAGCTCACCGTTCTGGTTTGGATGCCCTCTCCGCAAGACACCGAACACTAAAATCAGAATAATTCTCTCCTTTAGCGAACGTATTTAGTTGATTTAAAAAATTTTTTTTCCTTTATGTTCTGCAATCTCGAATCTTTGGAAACCCAGAAAAGGGCTCGTTTTTAAAAGTAAAGAGGAAGGCAAATTCCAAAAATTAATTGTAGTATTTTAAAAATTTAATTTGTTATTTAGCTTTTGTTCCTGGGAACATGCTCTTTGCCGGGCGAGCTGCACGGTCCCGAAAATCACAACATCGGCTTAGTTCCTAATGAAAATGGGTTACGACAGCAAAATGAAGGGAAAGGGTGTAATTTCCGCTGATGAATTTTCACTAAGGAGTTTCGTAAAACTTCAAATAATTTTTATGGCGATACGAAAAATTTAAAACTGCATTTTTTATCATAAACTTTTAGCGCATTCCTCGGTCTTCCCTCCTTCTGGTGGAGTTTACTTTTATGAAAATCGATCATCGCACGTAAAAGTAAAATAGTTCATTGGTTTAGTTATTTACTGTACATTATCGATGAATCTCACGGAAACTACAGTGTACAAGGGTGGATGATATTTTCGAATTCGTCACGAATTTTTATGACCGGTTCTGACCGTCCGCGTCATCTCTTGATTTCTGACGGGAAATTTGGAGGAAATCTATTCAGAACATGATTCGGGCGAATCATTTTACTTTTCCTTCTCTTGTGCCGGCACGAAAGATTTTTCTCGCATCCAGAAAAAAAAAAAAAAAAATTTATGAAAGATTCCATTTAGAATAAGTAGTTCGCAACCCGAAGCTGTGATGGCCTCCTGTACCGGAGGTAATATCGAAGACATTGACTTTTTGATTTTCCAATAATTCACGAAGTTCGCTCTTCTTTGCTTAAATGGATTTCAGCATTTGACTGTTGGGATGCGAAGCGACGATTATATCGAGACGAAAGAAGTGGATGGCGATTTATCAACGTTTGGGGATGCAAATCTTTTCCAAATTCGAATCTTTTCCGATTGACTGCTGCCTCAGCGGGATCTAACTGCGGAGGAAACAGCATAAGGAAGGAAAACCCACTGTGCCGCATTTAAAATTGTATAAATTCGCGAAGATCTTGGGTGCTCTTTAGATGGGAATGTAAATTAAAACTCCGAACGGACTATTAATCTCTCATGAGAAATCATTTTTGTGTAATTTTTCTTTTTTGATTGAAAAAAACATAAGTAGCTTTCGAAATCTGAATGATCTTCCGTTTTCGAAAAAGAATCTACGGAAAAACAGCATCTGATTTTTCTTAAATTTAGCAAATATGTTTCCCGGGAGGTTTTCCTTTAGAAGGAAAATGCGTGCCTGAAGGTGGTGACGTCAAATGCTCCCTCTATTTTCCTTATGCCATTGTCTTTTTGCTCGGAACGAATTTCCTCTCGAAGGAGCGGCCGCTTTAACGGCGAGAAAAATCATAGGGTAACACTTGCATCTTGAAGTGTTTAAAATGTGAATCATTAGTAAATTAAAAAGAATTTCTTAATGATTTTCTGACGGAGAAGAAAACCGGTCAGGTCGGTAAAAACTGAAGTTTGCCAACCGATCTTTGAAAATATGCAAGGTAAATTATTTATTCTGTCATTAAACACCTTTATGCTGCTCCGGAGCTTACTTAAGCCGAAGCTCAAATTTTCCCTAAAGGACAAGATAAAGAGCTTGCCAAAGAACCTGAATCTTCGAGTCTTGTTAAATTTCAGATTGATGGTAAATGGAGTAGAGAATGCGAATTCAATTTCTAATGAGGGATTCGCGAAAGAAACTCATAAAGCTCAATTCTATAACGTCTAAGGGAAAAATAAATTTTGAATAATTTATTTAAACTCTTTTCCATATTATTTTTATCGCTGAAAGTTCCTAAAAGGCGTCATATTTAATTTTAGCCGGAATACTAAAACAAAGTGTTAAAAGGTCACGGCACACTTAAGGTTTCCAAACCCAATTATGTATTGTTTTACAATTCATTTTACCAGTTCTGGAACAAACAAAAGAGACCTTATCGCATTGTTCTAAAAATAAGAGAGTTTTAAGTAAATGAAATGCCAAATATTCCAATGTGCGGAAAGTCAGAAAACTATTCTCGTCCCGAGAAACAATTCACGACGGGAACCGCATCCCCGAAAAAAAGTGTTATCCAACAGGAAACTGTAATGCAGCGTGCGACGAATACTGCAGAAGCAACGCATTTGAACGGACCCCCCGAAGTGAACGCAAAGAGCAACCGAACCTTGAATTCCGAAAGGTTCGGGGCTGCGACCAAATTCTCAAAAAGATTCAAAAACGACCGAGCTGCGTGCAGGCAAACTTAACATTGACTGCTTAAATATTTCTGCAGCAAAAGGTTTCGGGTCACGGCCGCGCGATCCTTCACGAACGTTCGCGTTACCGTGCTTTTCCTCGATCCGGACACCGCACGTCCGCCGCAATTTTCCTCCGCGGCACGTTGTGGAAAAAAGGCCGAAAGCAAGGCCGCGCCTCGGCACGAACGCCGGGGAGAACCGCGCGCGCCTGCAGTTGGGCGAACGTCTTTCTGCCAGAAATTCATCCTGCGTGCAGAAAAAGGACTTTTCCGATTTCGGTTCCCTTCGGGAAGCGGGGCCTGATGCCGGCAGCGAAACCGAAATTTTAATTTTCATCCCGGCGCAGAGAACGCGGGGAACGAACGCTCGGGCAGCCTCCAACGCTGGGGGTACCCGAACTGATTTTCTCCCGTCAAAAATTGGAAATCGTGTCATTCCGGTGACGCAAATCAATTCGCACTTTCCCGGCTTTATTTGCTGGAGCCGCTATGAATTTCGACGCACAGCTCATTTATTCCTCGACGAATCGATTCGATCTTAAGTCATTTTTTCAGCTTCTGCCGCTCTTCACCCAACCTTAGCTCCCTTTTTCGGGTGCCCAGACCGAGCGGATTCAATTTGTACTTTTATTTGGCGTGGAAAATTCTATTTAACTTGGCAATTTCCCGTTTCCTTGCTGTTGCCGGAATACTTCCGGATATTTCCGTTTTTAAAGTTGGGAGCGCAGATGCACTCCATTTCGGGCCTCAGAAGATGCGCCCAAAATCGGTTTCAAATATTAACGATCGAGATACATCGCTGAACTGGGCATACGTTAAGGGACATTCATACGGACCGCAGCGTTCGGATAAAGAAGTACACACGAGGGAGTCGTACAGGCGATCACATGCTATTTTTTATTGTTTCATATTTCTTTGCTTTAAATGCAGACTTTTTCCGGCAGGCATGTTCGACCTCGCGTGAATTACGGTGCAAAATCAAAAGGTACTGACGCCAATACTTCAAGACGTTTTTTGAGGAATGGCTAATTCAAATATTGTTTTATTGATGTCTTTTTGATGAGCTGAAACAAAAAAACGTTCAACCTACCCCCGACCAGTCTAAAGCTATCCACCGGGGACAGTCCTTCTTCTCGCACGATTCTTCGTGCTCCGGTTTGGATGTGCTGCAGCGATCTTCGGGTACCTGGAAAAAAATTCATTTATTTTTACCTCAACCTCCCCAACTTGACGCCGGGATTTTCTCGTCTGCAACTTGCACAGCATTCGGCAGTGTTGCGGACAAAGAAGGAAGTGGAACTGCATTCGGTAACCTTATGTCGCAGTCGGTGAATATTCTAAAACCTTGCATGGCATTTTCCCCTATGCGAACGGTCGAAGTCCTCCATAAAGAATTTAATTTTAAAAATTACACGAAGAAAAACCATTGGTTATTTCAAGCAACTTCTTTATGTGATTTTACAAAGGTTATTAATCCACAGTACGCCATGGAAAGAGGGATTCAAATCATCACCACTCGGAATATTCCCTTTGTGTTCATTAATGGCGAAATCCACGGAAACTATTCCTCCCACCAAAAATTCCATTATAAATTTTGGAACATGGATAAACCGGAATTGTCATGACTATCAAGGAGGATCGATTACAGATCGATCGACGATTGTTCTCGAAACGATTGTTTAGAGTCGGATACGAGAAACGCATTTACTTGGATCGCTCATTTTGATACCTGGGGTTGAATCAGAAGTTCAGCCATTTTCAGACCAAAATTTCCACGGTCAGCACATTTTGGCTCCGGGTATTCGGTCCGAATAAAAATGCCAGTAAATGTATATATTGTCATCAGAGCTTCACGAATTCGAAGTCTTCGCTCGTTAATTGCAAGGCGCTCGTCTCACGAAGGAAAAGGCTAAAACAGCGGCGTCAGGATGAGCGATGTCGACCGTCTCTCGCGTTTTGTGTACTTATTGATTTTGGTTGCGCATCGCGCTGTTGTGGCTGCCAACTGCGGATCGGATACGCGCGGGGTTCGGATTACCAGAGGGCACCAGAGGCAAGTTCCGTTCAAGTCAGCGAGCGTCTTCGTCGACGGCTTCTCCGGTGACTCGAAGCTCTCCGCTCCTGATGCGTTTTTCCATTACGAATTCGGTGCATTAGGAAACACGAGATCGTCTGGCGCGCCTTGTACGGAAATTCTCCAAAAAGGCTGCAGCAGTAACTTAAAACCTTCGTTTTGCCTTTGCTTATATCCCGGAGGAACCATTTTGCTTGATAAAATTAAAACCGAGGTGAAAAATCCATGCTTTGGTCACTGGCGGTTTTTCGCCCGTTCCAGCGGAATTTTTACCTTTAACGTCTTAGATTGTCAGTTTTATTATTTTCATGTGCAGATCGATTCATACAATGTGGCAGTCTGTTGTGCGAAGCTAAAAAGAAGCGGGTTTACATTAAATAGCGAATTATCTCGTGTATAAAAATCTGGGAAATAAAAAAAATCATATGAGTGCATGAAAAATCGATGCAGGAGGCAAAATATGGAATTTTCCTGCTGGAATTTTTTGGTTTCTTTTGCTGGAAAAGGAAGAGCACAACGTAAAAATTTAATGTTTTCTTCAAGTCCTACGTAATCGCTTTATTGTTCCCAATCGAATCGTTTTATTTTAAATTCCCTGGAGGAAGAATTACAACAGTTTTTGTAGCAGAATTCGCATTTTCATCGAATTCCGTGTTGCGAATAATAACTCTCCTTATTTTTTAAGTCTGATTTTTCCCTCTACGTGTACATCTATTTAAAGCCGCATTTTTTTTTGGAAAATTCCCTCTGTATGGAGTTCATCAGATTTCCTCAGCTATTAAATAAGGTTTTTCTTACGAGTACAGTTCAAAACAAAAATCTTTTCTTTTCAAACGGAGAATGAGCAATTCCGATCGTTTACTTCGCATGGTATATCGCCGGTGACAACAATCGAGTCTGCATATTTATGTTTTTACTTAAATTAAGGTTTCACGTTATTTTTATTATCGCTTTCAAATCGATTCTCGCATTGCATTTATTAAGTTAGATTTCGTTTTTATTTCCAAGTTGACGACTCTTTCTTGATCGCGTAATCTTCAAGTATTCCTGCTTAAAACGGGCACAAGTTTTTAAATGGGCCTCTCTGGGCGCAGGCACAAAACCTCGCTCTCTGCAATAATTCTTTGTACGAGGCATTTTTCACGCTAACATTGAAAAGTATGCGCCCTCTCCCTGAAATTGATCCCGTGACAAGATAGACAAACAAAGAGTGCACGAGCATGTCAAAATGGACAGCACGACAACGTGAAATGATACTCCAGAGATTCTTTTCGACGTATATAAAATTAGTATCGGGGCTGCACATTTTTCCCTTCGGCAAGTCAAATGCACTCACCCCGAGTAAGGAGGGCTACTTTTTCTGAAGCCGCTCTGTCAGCATGAGCCAAAATTCATTTCAGTTTCACAAATAATATCTTAATTTGCCATTGGTTGCGTTCTCATGAGCTTTTTCATTTTCAGCTTAATAAGCTTCTCTCAAATTATCTGAAGACTGCACCGGGATAGTTCGCATTTGCCTTTCTTCAAATTGTCCAAAAAGCGATTTGGGCTTTTTGCGTTTATGGACTTTGAATCCGTAACCGGATATTTCTTGATCGCAAAGCAGCCTCCGGGGAAATGGTTTATTTAAATTCAGAACAAATACCTTCTTACGATAATGATATTCAAATAGGAGATGAGCATTCGCGGCGTGAGACTCCTCCAAGGAAACTGCGCTCTGCGAAGATTTCCATGCATTTGCGAGAAAAAAGCGCATTTTACTATTCGCAGTTTGGCCCGGCTAATGTGAATTTTGTGTAAGTTCTCGGTCGATGCTCGCGTCGTAAATAATACAGGAATTCAACGACAACCGTCTTCGTTCGCTAAGTCAGTTGAAGTATAAATACCTTGACTTTGGTTGCATTGACCTCTTCGGAGCAGTAAACCTCCCTCGATTTGGTGCCCTTGCCACAGGTCACGGAACACGGCCCCCATTCCCGAGTGGTCCACTTGGCCGGACAAGGTTGGTAGTTGCACTCCACTATCTTCGGCGAAGGCTTCTGGGACAGGTCGCACAGGTTTTCGTCCACTTCCTCGTCACTGTGTCTGTTTTTACAGGCTGGCCTCGACATTTTATAACCTGGGAAAAATTTCAAAATGATTTCGAGTCACCCCGAGATTTCGGATGATACAGAACCTTTAACAAGATGCTTTAAAAGCGAAAGAAAAAAAAGGTTACGGCTTTCGACTGTGAATGTGAGTTTTTCATAAATCGAAAGAATTTTCAGGCAACCATGAATTTCGGATTGGAAAGTTAAATTCTGCAAAAAATGTCGGAATTTAAATTCGGCAACATTTGCTTTGAATGCCAAACTCGAAGACCCAGATGACCACTTTTTCGAACGCGAACGCTCGTCACTTCAGAAGGAAAGTCGCTTCGGCAGAGAACGGCTTCAGCAGGGAAGGTGCTTCGGACAGAAAACGCGTGACGGCAGCCCCTCTCGGCACAAACTGCATTTCACATAGTGTTGCCAAAATAAGGGAAAATAATTCATTTTAAAATTAGACGACAGCGCTTTAAGGAAATAGACTGACCGGGAGAAAACGGAAGTTTGACCCTTCAAACATCAGCCGTCTGCTCGACTCAGGAAATTATATCGAGAATCAGAATGGACACCTTCCACCGGGGAAAATGGAATCTCTCTCGCCGAAAAGCACCGAAAAACAGAAAAATCTACCGGTGTCGGTGACGCGTCGCCTCGCATTCCGTCTCCGCATCGTGCAGCAGAGCGAGGATTCCAGCAGCACTTCCCGCCGGGCCTCGTTTTCGGCTTTTCAAACGGAAGAGCTTCCGGAAATCATCTCGGACGCGCGATCGGCGAACGTTCCACCGCGTAAGCGGCTTCAAACGGGGATTTTCACCGTCCGATCGAGGTCTCGAACAGGCAACTTTTGGCGAGCGAACCGTCGGTTATTCCGGGGACCGAGAGATTCTCGCGACCCGCAAGGAGCGAAGAGAGAGATGGGTCCGTGGGGGCTTGCGGAAGCCTCAGACGAGGCGGGCGTCGCGGTTCGTGCTTTCTGCCGCGGAGATTTAACGGGAGCGACGAGCAGAGTTAATTTAGCGTTTTAATTGGGACTTTAAATCAATTGGGAAGCTGCGTTTGAACCCCGGCGAACTGCAACGGTTCCGCAGCCCGTCCGGAGCGGGGACAACGTGGAAACGCTCGTCTTTCCGGGGGTGGAAACCCGAGGGTGCAAGGAGCTTCGGAATCGGCGCCGTTCGCCATGAAAAAGTTAAAAAATAATTTTTTTAACGCCGATGCGTGTCCTGTATGAGCTCGTATGATTCGCAGTTTTCCAGGGTTTCTTTGGAAGTTCGAGGCTGCCGATAACGTTCCCTTGGACGTTCTCGATTCGAACGCGGCGCATTCGGGAAACTGTTTTCCCAGCTACCGCAAGTAACCGGCGTTGGATGCGGCCAGCGAGTTAGCTTTTTGGTTCGTTGTGCGAATAAGTTGCAGTTACTGTTCGAAATTGAAGTGAATAATAACAGACGATTGGGAAAAGCTTTCATCAATGTAACGTCTTTTCACGAAAGAAGAAGAGACGTTTGCTTTGTGATTCTGGTTCCCGCGGATCTTTCTCCTTTTGTGTGTCGCACAGTAATAAAGCAAAAAATTAATGGCTCATCATGACCCTGCCCTTTTACTGTAACTCCCGCTTTTAAAACAGAAATTGTCGGTGCATTCACTTTAAAATACTTGTCGAAACGTCTTTATACTAATTTATTACTGCGCACAACAAAACTCTTTGCAAAAACGATATTAAATGGTCTCAATCCGAGGGTAACGCTAGCGTTTTTTATTATCTGTCAGTTGAAATATATGCACAGATTAATCGGTAAAATGCTTTTCTTTTCTTGTCATATCTGCACGCGTTGTTATCCATTTCTGCAATTATCACATAAATATTTTATTCTGTGGGGTAATGTGCTGGGCGCATTGCGGTCTTATTTCACTGGAAGAAGCATTGGCATATCGGACTGAAAATCCCAGTAACATTGCTCATATATTAAGGCACTCCAGCCGTATTTAAAGAGGAAACTATTTCTTTGACCTCTTTTCGGATAACCCCGGGAGACAACGGAAAATCCCAGTGGAACCCGATTACTCGAAATTTCTGCTTCCACGTTAAACGCTCCTCGATACTTTTATCTTCTGAATTTAGTTTTTTCATCGAGAATGACTTTTTCGTAATTTTCATCCGAACTCCATTAATGCAGAGTAAGTGGTAAAGCTTTACGCGCTATCAATTGTATTGATTTTAAGATTTAATTATAAACAAAATATATTAAGGATCCCGTTTTGCTTTTGCGAATTCTTTTCTTTCTGCCGAGGCGAGACAAATTCCTTCGCCTGAAACATAAAACGGTCATGTTCGTTTATAAGGAGATTTCGCTTTGCAACTGCCCGCGTTCATGCTGACCGCGAGACGCAGCGTTTGGCTTTGAACAGGCCGAAATTTCTCATTCTGCACTGAAATTGTTACATGATCGAGCGTCAGTTAAAAATCTTACCCGTCAGGAGTGAAACTCTCTAAAATTAAGAGGTTTGCAGTTTGTAATTAGGCAAAGTCCCCATCGGTTATCATGTAATGGTCCCTCAGAGAGCTAAATATCTGCGGTGCTCTCCTATTCATCGTGAAATGTTCTTTTGGAACAAATAAGCAACGTTCCTTTCGGAATTGTCTTCCGAGTCGGAAAGCTTAAGGCCGATTACAGCTTGGTTCGGTGTTATGTTTAAATACATAAAATGTATGTGGTTTAGAGTTAGGTGAGTAAAATTTTGAATGAGCTTTCAAATTTATGGGCAAATTCGAAGGCGACCTACAAAACAAAGCATACGTGGGTTTTTTTTTTTGATTTGAAGATAAAATAAATAAAAGCTTTGAAAAATTGCAGCTTGCTTACCTTGTCCTTTGCAGCAATCTATAATCTTTTGAAATTGTACAAGCTGGCAGAATGACGGACCTAACAGTTCTAATCTCTCGGCAAATATTTATTTTGGGTCGTTTCAGCTTAACCGGAACTTGGTAAAATTATCTTCCGCTTAATTTCAATCTTTGTGTAATTAATGCAACTTTTTAAAGATTATTCTGAATTTATGGAAATTTAGAGGTGAAACCGCGCGCAAGCGTTCGTCGGTTTCCACGTTAGATCCAGGCGTTTCTGCAACGCGTAGCAAGGAGTAGACCACGGTTAGCTTTCAAGCATCAGATAGCGACAGAAAATGTGACTTTCAGAAAGCACTTCATCATATTCAGAAGTCATTTATTTTATTTAAAAGTTAATTTTGAAAAAATTATTTGATCTCTTATGAAGTTTTCTGCGGCAGCAATTCCAGACGTTCCAAAACGGTGACACGAGCAGCGCGTAAGCTGCAGGAGGCCGGTTCCTTGCTGGTGTCCGGATAGGAGCCCAAGGGGAACGAAATTTTCGGGCTCTTTCGCGTTTACAATTTGCCGGACGAGATTATCTACGGGAAAGTGCGTTTGGAGAGAAAATTATTTCTGTCGGACATCAAGATTCACGCACTCCGTTTACGGCATTCAAGGCGGAGAAAATAGCGTTTCAAACCCGTATTCGCCGCGGAAAACTTTTTTAATCTTCGGAGAAGCTCGAAAACCATTTATTCACATTGCAATGAGGAAAATAAGCGACTAAATGCATTTCTGATTTACATGTGGAATCGTTTGATGGGCGCGGAGTGAAGCTTGGGCGTTTAAAAACCAAAAATGAACTAGAAAATCCTTCTGATTTAGAAAACCGCAGTTTATTGCCTCTGCCTCCTCATTTCGGCTACTCCGATAACGCAACTACTCCTTGTTCCTTTGACGGAACAAGGGTCCAACGAAGTTTGGCCACCGTTAAGTTCGCAGGTTTAAGCGTTCGCTGCCTTCAGCGAATCAGGGTTGGAAAAGCGTAAGAAGGAAAAGCTGAAGGTTGAAATACTGAAATCTCCCTTCTGGATGAAAACTGCGCTGTTGAGATAATTTTTTACTTTTTGAAACTGAAGATTTTTTTTTTTTTTTTTTTTCGTTTATGATGAATAATCCATTAACGATCCACGGCTCTGCGGGAGAAAAAAATTCACCACAAACATTTTCGCAGTTGTGTTTTGTTTTTCCCGTGCTGCAGCGTTAAATCCGACGGATGGAAAAAAAAAATCCAATCGGTTTTCGAAAACACCAAAACTTTCCTGAGGGAGCAAAATTTCCTTGGATAAATGTTAAAACCGCAAATGCATCTGAACGGTGGAATTTCGTCCCCGATGTGACCAAAAGGTTTTGGTAATGCTTTGTCTTCCTTTACAATGAGTTGAGGGTCCCCATTTGTCCTGTGCAACACTAAACTGTACTAATATGTAACCCAATTTTTAACTTACACTGGAAGTGAAATTCATTTAAATGCTTGCGACACGTTTGTTTTATTAGATGCGTATTGCGGAGATTATTGTGTCTGACGTGCAATAAACTATGCTCAGACAAACGAATGGCGACTGATAATTTTATTGTTTCGTTTACATTTGTAGGATTCATCAATTTCCAGACTGGAGAACCAGCTACCCGGGGGTAAAATCCGAGAGATTTTTTTTTTCGCGACAAAAATCCTCTCGCAGAAAAATTTTGGGAATTTCACTTTTAACGTTCTCAGGAAAAACCGAATGCGTTTTCCAAAGAGTTGGAACAAAACTGCTTCATGCGTACAAGTACATGCATTCTGCTGCAGTAACTAATCCTTATTAAAAATTCCTCTTGGAGTTCGAATTTTCGAAGATGAAGTTGCCCCCGAATTCCAGAGGGTTGCACTTTTCCCGAGGGCGAGAAAAATAATTTATTTTTTGTAATTTTCGGCAAATTTCGAGGCAGGAATTCATCGCGTGAAGAAACGCGAGGCGTTTTTCGGGCAGGACGTTCCGTCCATGTTTTGACGATATGAATTTGAATATGAATGGAAAAGTGGCGAAGCAGAACCTCACCTCCGCCGCAGGAAGCCGAACACAGGGATGCTGCCGTTTCTGCCCACGAGTACAGGGGCTGCATGCACGACGTGCCGTCGCCGCCACAAACCCCGCATCCGTCGACTTTTTTGACTGATCCGATCCTCAGGTCGCAGCCGACGCTCTGAAAGAGTTTAGAAATAGTTTTCAGTAGAAATATGGAAAATGCACGGTCGAACTTCGTGAACGGCTTAAAACGAAAGGAATTTCATGTTTGTTTTTCAAACGCCATTAATACAAATGCATCTTAGATTAAACATTTAGTTTCTTGCCGCGATTCTCGGTCAAAGTGGTCCGGGGTAAAAGTGCTGGATTTGAAAAGCGTCGGGGAATATTTTCAAAAAAAAATGGGATGGATGATGTATATGCTGTCGCACATCGACATCCAGTTAATCGTGCTTAAAAAGGAATATCGGGAAAAGCCGTGAAAGGTGGAAAATACGCGGTTGCCATTGCTATTTCTGCGTCTGCCACCGAATTACATAAGATGACAGGTCTTCCTTTACATTGGATATTTTCTCAATTGAGATGTACGGTTGTTCGCACGCAAGTCAATAGGAAGTATAAGATGAAGAATAACGGCAAAGAAGATGGCCAAGAATTTGTTTTCTTCGGCGTTTATACTCAAAAGATGAATTCTGGATTGCTTTTTATGTTGGCATTGCTTTAAAGTTTTGTCCATTTTAAATTTTTTCACCTTATTTTACTTTGCACGTCCCAGTCATGTTCTCATCAGGAATAATTAGTTAGCGATGGCCATAGATTACTGATTGTTCCAGGGCAGATGAAAGAATTATTTTAATAAGGTGAACGTAATAGTTAAAGTTAAATTTGCTTATCGCGAGTGCAATCTAAATTGAAATTGAGTCAAATAAAATTTATTTGTTGGATATTTACGCCAATAGAAAAACAAAATTTATATAGTTTTTTTTTTGTCGCTAATGCAATTAAAAATACTAACCTAATACGATCTTTTTGTTTTTTTTTAAATGCGGAATTAATTTTTGGAAGAATAATTATCGCTAACGGAAGAACCGCGTAAAGTGAACTACATAGTAAATGAAAGATAAAAAGTCTTCATTTAAAGGGGAAGCATTCGCCATATAAATCGAAGGGAAAATTTAGCGTAATAACATATAGTTGCGTTAGGAATTGTGCTCGCATTTATATTTGGAAAATTATATTTATTGGGGCAACGGAAATTTGAAGAAAGGGATGACGAGTAACGGATTATTATACATGCATTAGTTTGCACAGAAAATATGCCAAGAAGAATACAATCGGGTGAATTTTTTAATATGTATTCGAAAAATAAAAGTAGCAGTTTTTATACGGAAAGTAATATATTATATTAACGTCTTTTAACAAGCTAATTGACCGACGAGCATTTTTGATTGCGGTACGCGTTTTCCATGGTCTTCAAAAGATTTAAATTAACATAATTCTTCTGAGTGACCTTCTGCCATCTGAAAATGCATTGAAAGCAAATTGAGGTAACAAATTGACGCAAATTTCTATGGTAAAATAATCAATAATCCATTAGCATTTTGTGGCTGGTAACCGACAATACTTTTTCGTAATAAAAGCCCAGGGATGCCGATGCAACATTTAGCTTCGTTTTGCATGATTCGAAAAGTTTTCCTGTTCGAATTGTCTGGGGCAAAAGGGATGACATGGAGGTTTCACGAGATGTATTTACTTAACATTAAAAAAGAAATGCAGGTTTCTGGGCATTTGAGCGCGAACCTGGTTCCAGCGCCTGCCTCCGACGCTCGATGTCCCGACAACGGTTAGGAAAACCCACGTGAATTTCGCTTGCTTCCTTTATGAAGCTGCTTACTTTCAAAATAAATGTTCGTTTTAGTGAGTTTTGAATCAAAAATAACATTCTAAAAGTTCCGTTGAAGATATATAAAATTACGAAAATTCGGAAGGCACATAAATTGAAGAAACAATAAAGTGGAAAATTCGGAATAAGCCCATCCTTTTCTAATAACTCAGAAGAATACGCTTGGGATAAAGACTGGTGTAAAATTCTCCGTTTCGATAATTGTAAAAATTTGCTTTTCGGTCCCTGGACAAGGGCATCATTCTGGAGAACAGCAACATCGGGCAGCTTTTTTGCCGGAAACAACTTCGACACATGGGCTTGCATTCGCATTTTCATGCGTTCCGATGTGTTCCAGGCCGAGGAGTTCACTTAAAATTAAACGCGGAAATTAGCGAATTGAATTGTTACTGGAGCCATTGGAACCGTTGTCGTCCAACTTGGTGGTTATAAAAGAAAGCGCAATGTGCCGCGTTTCGTTTTGCGGGGTATTAAATTCTAGCTCCCGTTCATAAATATTCATATTATTGCTTTATATTTAAAATTTAATGAATTCAAACTAATTATATTGCCAAATGTTATATGCATAATGTACATAACGAAATCATACGAATACCGCTGGAAAAGCGATTGATTCGAGTTTGCAATTCACAATTCGCTCCTTTCTCGGTAATCACATTTGATGTTCCCTCGATTTTAGCGGTTGCAGAAGGTTTCGCTGCTGCATAACCTCCATGAGAACGTAATTTCGATATTAAAACGTGGCAAAAACAAACAATTACCAAGCATTTTCCACTGATGCACATGTCCAGGCTTCCGGGGCGGCATCTCGTTCCGTCCTGGACTCTGGAGGCCAGCTGAACGACGATCAGCGAGTCGCCATCCTGCTCTTCTTCCTCTTTGCTGGGTCGGCCTCGGCAAGTGAGGGCGCACGGTTCGTTCTGGTCGTAGTGCGCGGACCAAGAGAGAAACTGTTCATCGTATGGGACGTCGTTGAAGGCGGCGCACTGCTGCTGCCGGAAATCGACGGGCTCGGGACATGGCTGAAAGAAAAATCATTTTACTTCAAGTAAAGATCGAGTAAATCCGAGTTTAACGTAAATGTAATTGGATGGTTTAAAATTTGAACAAAGGCTAAATTTCATTATTCATCTGAAAAAGGCAGTTTTGAAGCTAATTCCATCAATTTTCACAATCAGGTAATGATTGTTTTGCATTTTAAGTAAATTCAGCATCGCCTGACGGCATACCTGAAGCCTTTTTCGATTCATCATTACATTGTAATTCGTTATATATTACGAACGGAAATTCTGCGTAATATCGTATTATACGCCAGTATTTATTAATTGAAACGAATTCACATTCTTACAGATATTTAGTGCTGATTATTTTTAACGCTATAATTATTTTCTTCCCATCTGACTTAAGATACTTTTGTGTTATAATTCAAGAATTTTACATTCGAAATCTTTTGCATTTGGAATGCTCTTGGATGGATGAAAACGCATTATACTTTCGTTGAGCACTTCAGTGCTAAATTAAATTAAAATGTGCACCTAGTTTCGATATTGTTGTTCGCCATAAATGAGGCATTTGAAACGGGTTTCTTTAAAGGAGTTTCACGTTACCTTTTTCCTTTTTTATTTGTATAAAAAAAGTTTGGGAAAAATTTTAGGACGAATGTTATTTGAATCTGCAGCTAAAATTTCGATTTTTGCGAGGCAGAATTTAAAAAAAGATGAAAATGTTAAAAGAATTTTTTTCAGCGAAAACCATAAATTCTGATCGAGCCTCAAAGATTAGGCCGGAAAGCTTGTGATGGCTCCGCTCACGAACGGCTTAAATACACTTTAATATCAACAGCTTTAAATGCTTGGAAAACGTGAGCTTGTATTTAATTTAAAATGGTATTGTTGCAAATCTTTTTCTGTTTCTATATTTTTCCCATCATACAGCGTGGAAATTAAAAGCGGAACTGAGATGCATTCCTGTATAAAAAGCTCATGGACGTGCTGGTCGAAAATCTTCATGCAAGAATTAAGCATCGTAATGCACTTTATAAAAATATATATTTTTGTTATATCTGCGGTGACTGGATTTGCGACAACAAGTATTTAAAAGGTTAGAATTCGAAATCAAAATAATTTTTAAATTTGAAACGTTAAAAGTTCTTGATGGCTCCGAAATGGAAATTAAACTTCCAGTAAAATGTCTAAAAACCTGGGAAAATATTTTTAATCTTATTAAAAAAAATCAATTGACATTCCGAAGTGATCATTTGCCACTGCAAGCTTTTAATAGTTCGAAAGCGGACGAAAAGATTTTATTAAATATTTTTTTAACTTTTTCTCGATTTGAATGTTAAGAAAATCTGTTTGCCGAGAGGAAAATAAATTTTCCTTAGATAAAGGGAACAAAAAAGCTTTAACATAAAATGTTAAGGAAAGTATTTCCTAAACAAGAACGTTATGGCATAAATACAAGTGAATTTATTGGGTATGAAAGCAGCGGTTTTCTCGACAGCTTGGGAACATGGTTACTCCATCGCCACATCTTTTCGGTGTCTCTCTGCTGTATGTGGAGGCGAAGGAATTTACAAATATTGCGCTTATTCATCTTAAATTTTGCATGTGAGATTATTCCGGAGGAATCTTTGGTAAATTTGGCTGACAAATAAAATTCACTTGAATGTCTGGACATTGCAACAAACGTATTAAATTTTAAACGTTTATTTAATAAGATAGAAAAACATTAGCGACCTGAGCTTTTATGGAGATCTTCAGATTCGCGTAAACGATCTGAAATCGTAGCTGTTTTTGACCTTTTTTTATAGTTCAAAATCTTTTTCCGATCACGTACAAAGCATTGGCTTGTCACCGGAAAATCACAACTTATTTTTATTGTTGTAAAAAAAATTGATTACCTTAATATATACACATATTGATTACATAAAAAAAATAAAAAAAGTATTTGCATAAGAATTTTTTATATTTAATGATAATAATAAATATATATATATATATGAAAATTTTTTTCTATTTAAACAGAAAGAACCCCAAAGAAGCGGAGACAGTAAACCGGAATTTGGTCGTTGGAAGTGAACAATTGTTTGAGTGAACTTAATAAAACTTTCATGACTGAGCTTTTTAATATATTTTTACTTATTATTGACATTGTAAAAGTAGTTTATTTATTAATTAGCAAACTTATTAATTATGAAGCATATAATTACCAT
Organism: Ricinus marginatus; assembly: GCA_028565995.1. Taxonomy (NCBI): domain Eukaryota; kingdom Metazoa; phylum Arthropoda; class Insecta; order Psocodea; family Ricinidae; genus Ricinus; species Ricinus marginatus. The sequence goes on from JAOWBB010014756.1 coordinate 136,460, forward strand.
CTACTGTACTAATTACCGTAAGAATTATTTTGAGAAAGGGAGAAAATATTTTAATTTCCGAAGTTGTAAACTTATTTACCTCAACTTTCAAAGTGGGGATACCTTTAAATCAGCTCCTAATTGGGTAATCATTATTACTGCTGTTTCGGCAAATTTCTTGTTCGCTAATTCTGTTACTTGTAGTGTTTGGGGACTTGTTAATTTTTTTGTTGAGCACACGAAAAGTTTTTCGGATATTTTCGCATCCATTCTAAGACAATGGAAGGGATGGGTATCGAAAAATAAAAAAAACACCAAAAAATGTAGAACTGAAATTTCCTGCAGGCGCATTTTCTTGTTTTCCTTGTTGAAAATTCCTCAGATCAAATTTCTGCTTTCTGGTTTGTCAGTAGTCTTAAGTTTCTCAAGCCGTCGCTGTTGCCTAGCTGATCTTTGGGAATTAATTCGGCAAATTACCCTCCTTGAGTTTTAAATGAAAATATTTGGTTATAAACGTTATAGTTGCAATATTAGACCAACCTGCATGTTACATATTTTGTATCTAATGGCGTCCCCGTGACATGCGAACGTAGTAGGACATCTTCTCAGCTGATACGAGATACCACCGTCGCATATTCTTGAGCAAGTGCTCCATGGAGACCAGGCGGACCATTCGGATTTCTCCACGACTGATCGCCATTTTCGTTGCTGAAAAAAGTCAGACACATAAATGTATAGAACATTATAAGAGGGAAAACACGTCACTGGCAATAGTGATCACCCAAAAGCTGCCACTGTTGCAGATCGCTCGTTAAGAAGTAGTTAAGGGAACAATGTTGGAATGGTTTGGTAGTCATCGTTAGAATTTTGCATCTCGACAGACGCTGACCATGTGAATTGCATAAAGACATAACTTGGGATACCATTGTAATGTCTTATTCTAAGGTGAACTATTCATTGATTTTAACGAATCCCTTGCTGAGGATTCATTTGTCAACAGGCAAATGAATGGATGATCATTTAAGCCTGATTGATATCTGATCCTTGATTGTCGCTTGCAACAAAGACGTGGCAAAAGGAAAAGCAGCAAACTAATAATCATAAATAATAATAAAAACTGAAGGAAGTATTTAGCTTCGATACTGAATTTTAAAATATGGATTTGTAGATTCGTATTTTAAGCAATGAAAAAAATTTTCTGTTGTATTACTGTTACAACAGGCAAAAAGGGAGAATCAAAAATCATAAGGCACAGCTTGATTATTTAAATTGAGTGAAAGGAATATAAAAAAAAATTTAGCATTTCTTTGCTGTTTAAAGCGGAAAAACCAGAACGCAATTGTGTGACAGCAAGAAGCTCATTTCCTTAGATTTCTGATATAACCTACGAAATTTTTGAGGCTTATAGGTTCCGAGGACAAAAACAGAGATAAAACTGCCTCGTCAATGACCACAGGTTTTGTCAGGTTTGCAGCTTTTTGGCATTGCCTAGAGAACGGATGATTCAAGTTACAATTTGAAAGGTTGCACTATTGTCAACTACAGGAAGGGGATAGAAGAAGAATGTGAGAACACAAAATATGAAAAATGGAAATAATGCAGAGAGAAAGAGTTCTGTTTTTACTTGGCTGTAAATCTGAGGATTAACAGTCAGTAAAATCAACAGGGAACTTTCCATGGTTCAGAAATTCGCTCCTTCATATTGTCTTCCCGCATAAATAATCCTCCCTTAAAATCCACAAGGACAGTTTCCCTTACCATCAAAATTTAATTTCTGCTATTCCTTATAAAATGATATTTTCAATGAGCGTGAGTAAAATTTTCAGTTATTCTTCTTTTTTCTCTTCACTTTACGTTACCATTAATAATTACATTATTTGACAATCATAATGCTTCCATTCACTCCTCGTCAATTTCGCTCCGATACTTTTTCCACTCGCCACAACAGAACTCCAAAAATTTCATTGATGTCTCTTCAGGTATCTGCATAAACCTAACTGATACCTTCGCTCCAAAGGGGCAACCTCAACCTCCAAATCGGCAATCAAACCTCCATGTAGCCGTAAGAAAACTCAAAAATTATGTTGATAATGCATCTACATGTATCATCCGCGAAAGTCTTTATTCAGAGAATTTTGTAACACTTTACACGTTACATTAGTTCTTCCGAAATCTATTTCTTATTATGTAACCATTTCCTTAAAAAAATAAAATAAAAATAATTTATTAAGATAATGAATTTTCTTGCGTTAATCAAATTATTAAGATTTAGACTGATGGTATATGGAAAAATTTAATTCATAATTTTTGGCAGTAAAAATATTATTAAAATTGCGAAAAAGCTCCAAATAATTCTGACTTGTTCTTTGGATGTCAAATATTTTTTTAAAATATATACCAAAATAAATCTTATTTGATAATGTTTTAATATTTATCATTTATCACAGCGAATAAGGCCACTAATGATTTGTTACAGCTCGGTAATATTAAATGTTAATTGAAATATTGGATAAAAAATATATTGCTTTTATAAGAAGGGTAATTCAATAGAAATTAGCGAGCATTTGCCGTGCTTAGCTGTATGAAATCAACCGAAAGTTAAATCCTCTTAATGAAAAGCAAAAAGTCGTGGCACCAAATTCAGTTTTATGGCCTGAATCAAAGGAATTTTTATTTGTCGATCAGGAAAATTTTCTTCTGATAGACCGAAAAATTAGATTCTGCCTCTCCTATCATTCTCTCTTTTTTGATGTACCTGAAGCATCATAGGATGAGACGGTTCTAAATTGGACCTAAAATGTGTTGGTTAAGGGAGTGTGGGTCAAGCCGAAAACAGTAACTCCGAAGACCAAATCCGAACAGGATCGAGAGAAATTGGAATTATTCCACCAAAAACGTTGAATTTAAATGAATTTTCTACATATGTAACTTTTGAATTTTTTACGGGAAATGGTATACGTGACTCTGCGAAAATGAAGATAATATTATATTAGTTTTATTTCTCTTGTTTTAGACTTATAAAAGAATGAAAAAATGAATTATTCCAGCGCAAATCTCTAAATGAGATTACTCAATATCTCATATTCGTGTCCATTATTAAAATAGACCTTCTTTGTTCTGATTTTAGTTTTTATTCATTATTTTAATTTCAATACCAAACAATTCATTATTCCCGTAAAAATTTGTGTTCAGATAGAAACAATGACAGAGATTTTATGTAGCAATCCGATTCAGTGTTTGAATTCAGAATTCGTTCTTTTACAAATGGAATTAATTTTATATTTATTAACGGAAACAGCAGCTCGTAGAGATCCTGACAACGGTCAGAAGTTGAAATGTTTCACTAGCTGCAGTAACACTGAGGGAAATATTGTGAGAAAATTAATTGCTAATGTAATTATTTGAATTTGGTTGCACATTCCTTAAAAAATTACCGTAGATTTTGAGAAAAAGCTAGTTTGCTTAAATTGATGTTGATTCTCTGAATAAGTCAGAAAGCTCAATTATTATTGACCTAACTTGACTTTGATTACTACATAAACATCAACATTTGAAAATATTCCCAGAAGTGTTGTAAGAAATATTGTAATTTATTATACATAAATACTTTATAAATATTATTGATATTGGATGAACATAATTTTGTTTAATATTTTGAGTTTAAGACAAATGGAATGAATGTATGTAATAGAATTAATTATAGGCAAACAATAACCCAAAGCTCGTCTCCATTTTTGATAGACGAATTTAAAATATTTGCGGAAAAATTTGATTTACAAAAAGACAGGCTAATTTTTTTATTTTCAAAGACGAATTTTTACTGCTGATCTATAATTTATTCAGTCTGATATTAAGTTTTTGTAAAATAAAAAATTTATAATTATCCTCGGGATGCTTTAAAGAAAAGCATCTCGAATGTTTAATTTCACTATCACTTTATAATATTCGTGAGTTTTATCGGAAGAAAAGCAGAAATTTAGATTTATAAATTCCATTAATTCATGCAGATACAATAACCGATCTTCTTGGGTATAAGTCAGTATAAAAAAAAATTGGATCTGAGTTTTAAGCTTTCACGGAAAGAAATCACAAGTCTCCTACATTGCCTCGAGAGAAAGACAAAATATCCATATACTTTTATAACACTAAACCTTCCGATGCCTGAAACTGCGCGCAGTGCACGAACATGGAAGATCTTCATGTAAACGGCGGCTAAAATTAAGATTTTTACGAAGGATTGCTTCAATCGCTAACAAACGGACTTGAAGCAACGATAGCCAAAACAGTGCAAGGAGGTACTGCGGCGTGAAAAGGATTGAAAACAAGAATCGAACAACAAAAATTTTCGCAGTGCTCTTATTGAGGAGGTTAGGTTTGTTTGGTAAACAGGTTGGATTTGTTTGCGAAAAAGATATGCGAGATTAAAAATTTTAGATGATAGGATATTTGGTTTTTGAACGAAGCGCATAACGTTCGGGTAGAATGATCGAATGCAGAAAGTAATGAAAAGTGAGACAACCCAGAAAGTATATTTTAGAGCAAAATGTTACGTTTTAAGTCTTAGAAAAGTAGAAAAAGAATGAAAATAAAAAAATTTTCTGGAAAATTTTTATTTATATTATATATAGGGCTGTGAACATCAACAATTCTCATCGAGAATTCAAAAAAAAATTTTCCGTTTTCTCCTGCAAAAAAGTCAAAAATTTTCTTCTCGCACTTGAAAAATTTTACCTAGATAAGAAAAGTTTTCCCAAATTTGCGGCTTATATGACGGTATCTTTTTTTTTGACCAACAGCATCAGTAAGGTTTAAAATACTGATCATAATTCATTTGCTACAGATATTCCCGCACATCCGTTTATGCGGGAGATTTTCGATGTATCAATATATTTTAAAGTATTATTCAAGTATTTATAAAAATTGATCATAAAATATTGTGAACCATTCATCCATGCACTAAACAAAAGCGTCATAACATACTTAACGTAGTTATCCAACTCAATCTCGTCATTTAAACAATATAGAAAATTGATCTTCTCTTTCTTACGAGCTTTTCATATATTTCTGCTTTTAAGTATCTCAAATATCCTATCATCTTATTGTAGTAAGTCGTCTGACTTACTGAAAATTATATTTCGCGATGATTTGGAGTATTTCCGTGTTCAAATTATTAGATTTTCATTTAAAAAATTGTACCTGTTCCCGAAGAGACGTCTTCATATATTTTCCACCAATAACACATGAAAGTGAAAATGTTGGCAAACGACTTCAATTTGGAAATAGAAAAAATTTGTCAGTTGCAGCAATTTTTAGAGCATTTGTTTGAGATTCGAGTAAGAAACATGAATTTTTATTTGGATGAAAAAAGAAAACCCATCTTAAAAGGATTGCTGCAAAATGTCGAGCAATTTTTCCCTCAGCAAACCTTTATGTACTCTTCCCTCAGTAGAGACCCGAATTTATCTGAAAATTATTTTTAAACGGCTAAAAAGTTTTCTGTCTCCAGAAAATAGTCGGGAAATAGCATCAAAAACTAGACGACGGTAAACATATAATAAATAAAGCGACTGATGCGAAGAAAGCGTTTGGAAAACAGGAAATTTTGATAAAGATCTAAGGAGAATTTTGCTGGTGTAATTAAAGTAAATATTACAAAAGTTGTCCACAATGTCCAAACTCAACAGAAATCCAAGGCAGAAAAATTAAGTTTTTAAAATTCCCGCGGGTAAGAGTTTGAAGCTAAACTTATCAGTTTTTGACTCAAGTGAAATTATCTGATGAAGCAGATTATTTGCTGCGGCTAGCCGAAGCTCGTTCTCTGTGTCATCCTGTACCACAAAGCTTTTTTCACATCTCAACACATTACAATTTGTGTTGCTTGGAAGAGCATCACATGAGACTTTTTAAATCCACATCCACCGTTTATATCTCTCTCCATACCCTGTTACTTTCTTTCAACATGTTTTTAATATAAAAATATCGCTTTTAAGTTTGATAAGTCAATAACGTTAAATCACGGATGCCGTCACGATACTGAATAAAAGTTTTAATGCCGACAAGAGTTTGAATAATGAATCAAAATATAAAGAAAATATCTGGCATATGCCTGCAGGAACAGGAGGCGTATGAAACGCAATAAAAATAAATGGAATTACTGGAGGTGATTGTTCCAGTTTTTTCCATGAAGTTTCCCGTTGAAGAATTATTCGCCTTCTCGTTCTTGTTTATTCTTTTTGAGATTGCCTTAAATGTTTTCGTTTGATATTTCCTTCACCTTTACTTAATACGTGGTCGTGATTCCCCAAGATTTCAGTTACAGTTTAAAAAAAGAAAGGGCTACTGGAAAACGAAGATCAGGCGCGACTCCAAGCAAGGAGAAAAACACAAATCGCTCTGCCCGTTCTAAAAACCGAATTTTTCTGGGATGAATTTCATCTTATTTTGGTAAAGGTTCAGATTCACTTACATTAATTCCTACGCTTAGAAATATTTTTACAAGTTCAGTCGATTATTATAATTTACTGCCGGAAATTAAAAAAGAAACAATGATGTCTTTCAAGTATGTATTGTGATTGAGAATTTATGCGGAACGAGAATACAAAAAATAGAAATATTTATATATTTATGTGCAAACGTACTGAAGCAAAAAAGCCTTTGTCCCGCGATATGTATTAATAATGTCTAAACAACATTACTTTTTCAAATCAGTGATTGGAAGATGATAAAAAGCAGTTCTTAATAAAATAAAAGAGAGTTGATTAAATTACTTTATGTAAAAAATTACTTAAAAATCACATGAGAAGTTCATTTTTTGAGATGCTTGTTGAATATACTGAAAAAAGGAGTTGAAACCTTCGCATAACGTTTGCAAATTATTTATGCTCATAACATATATGGTTCTGAGTGCTTAACTGTGTTTCGCTTTTCGGATTTCTTGCATAAGTTTCATTTTTATTTTTTTTTTACACTTTTTATAGTTTTAAATGGATTTTAATGAAAATCTAAAATATTTAGAACTGGTTTTTTTCTTAAAATTACGCATTTCTTAAATATTAGAAATTTTGCAAAAAATATTTAGGTTTTTACTCCGCTTTAAAAATATGCTCAAGGGAATTATCATTTGCAGAATTCTTTTAAATCATCTCACAGATTTATATCTGTTATTTACCGAAAGTTCCCGTGTTGTGTGCAGTGTTTATTACTTTATTCTTCCTATATGCTGAGTTTTTTTTTTTAGCTAAAAGCTTTCGACTCCTGAATCTAATGTTTGATTTAATTAAGATGGTATTTCGCACTCTTCGTAGGTCTTTGGCTGTGATTAATTTGCAGGTACGTGGCTAAGAAACTATATTAAATTAGTGAAGAGCTTTAAAGAATCGTTTAATTACTCAAATATTCAAGACAATGTATAAATATAATAATCAGTATAAACATTTCGACAACAAATTTAGAAGCCAAGAAAGATAATTCGACTTGTATTGAATAATAATTGTTCAATGCTTTATTTGTGAATTTATTAAAATTTATTAACGGCAATTTAAGTCCTATCGGCAAAGATAAGCCGGGGACGTGGTTCAACGTTTCAATTTTTTTAAACTTAAATATGAAATAAGCAAATGAATAACATTTTTGCTACAATTTGCAAAATATTAAAATATCAAATTTTTATTCAAAAACTGTGGATATCTTTATACCGATAATGTAAAAGTTATTTTTTTCATACCAATACTTCTCGTTAAAAGTGGCAATCTACTAATTTTACATTCTTAAAAGAGATGGTGTAATCAGCAAATATAAAATTTCAACGAGAGGACTTACGCACCGAATATTTTTTCCAGTAAGAATATTTTATTTCATTAATTAAATTTGCGGTTATTGGCTGAATGTCACGTATAAACTATCTTCCTGAAAGTTTAATTTATTAATCTAAGTATACATTAGTTTTTCTTTTGCATTTTGACATTATTGCATCTTCAGCGCAGTTACCAAACAGAATGGAGTATTTTTTATGCCAAACGCTCATTTTTACCACAGTTTAATATTTTTTGCTTCTAAAGCTCATTCTTTACTCTTACACTAAGAATAAGATTTTATACGATGGATATTTCACTGAAATGGTAATGAATAGGAAATGGGAAAACGGCATCTAAAAATAAAAACTTCGAAAAGTTTTTAAGTGATATTTTGAAAGATAAATTCGGGAAAGGAGATAGATGCAGAAAAATCCTTTAGATTAGAGGATTCAACCAAAGGAAAATGCTCTATTTAAAAGACTTAAAAAATCCATACGTAAGTCTGAGATTTACCTGGATTGTGTGGGGCGTTATCCTTCGAATTAACTGTAAGAATCCTCGTTAAGAAAGGCTGATTGCCTCGAACAGAATGACGCTTTTCGCATATCAAATAGAGACAAAAGTGAAGAGCATGGAAAACGGAGAAAAATTTAAAATTCAAGTTTTTCTCTGTCGACTCTGATGTAAAAATTCTGCTCCAACTATTTTTCATTCCTAAAACATGATTTATTATAAATGGCTACTGCATGTTTTTGTTAAATATGAATTCGAAAACAACCTCTCTTTCTTTTTATCCCTTCAATCAGATAAGTCTAGTTCTTTTATTTTGATTACGGTTTTCCTCTAAATCTTGGAAAACTTTATACCTTGCTGTAGTTTCATTTTATAAGAACTGACAAGGTGAAAACTGTCAGAGACAGCTTCTTTATATCGACTGAAACTATCTGTAGGAAATTTTTCTGAGGACCGTACTTTTTCATTCCGCATCCACGTGAAAGCGATCTGCAATTTAGATGGTAAATAATAATATTTTATTCAGAATTTTTTATATCACTTTTGATTTTTGCTTTTATCGATGCTGTTTTTGCTCCACGTACGCGTTTGTTTCATCAAAAAAAAAAAAATAAATGCAATTACTCAAACTTTTCTTTTAGTTAAAAATGTTAATGCAAATTGAACATCTAGCAAACATATGTTTTGCGGCTGTAAATCAATGTACGTGAAAAACACTGGCAAGTTTGAATTAAATGCTGTTTGACAATTTCGCGTTGAAATGCCTTGTTGTGCAGAGACGAAAAACAATCTTGCAATTGTATAGAATATTAGACAGGCTAGGAAGATTAACGTTTTACCGAGGCCCTCGCCAACAAGACCAGCGAGTAATTGTTCTTGCGGGATCAAGTTCAGGTATTTCACGATTGTAGCTGACAAGAAGTGGCCCGTTTGAAATGTAATTAGTGGCTAAGAAATAGCTCTAATTTAACGGATCGAAACTGACGGAGATACTCTGCCGTCAGACAGCAAGATTTTAGGAAGTGAAAAAGGCAGGAACGAGTAAAGGTATTGCAGAACATGACATTCACGAATATTCGGAACCATGAATTCCAGGGAATAAAGACATTAAAAATAATGACGATGATTAAGTTTTAACAAGTAATTATTACAGCATGGGAACGAACCGAAACGGAAGTTTAAAGTAAACAATTTTCGGACAAATAAATAATTTCAATGAAACAAATCGGTTGGCAGCTAAAGTCAGAGAACTGCAACCCCTGGGAATTCTCCAGGTTATTTCCTTGGATAGTTGGGTTTCTCAAAGGAAAATATACTCCACAACCGTGGCAGGCGCCACGCACAATGGTTCTTGCTCATCGAGCCTTAAACCTTGAAAAGAAAGGATCGAGAGAATTATTTTATACGGAGAAACATTTTCTTGAAATAAAAATTAGAAGAAAAATACATTTCTCTTGGCAAGATATCAGAACTCTTTTTACGTTAATGATTTCAGACTTTTCTTCTGGCGAGATAAACCAGTAACACATAAATTCAAACAAAATTATTCGCGATGTTTTAAAATGTTTGATTTTTTCCCTTTTTCCTCGTTTAATGTAACATTAAGTAGACTCAACACAGTTCAGCGACAATAAACTCGCGTTCCCAGCGAGGCAAACCAATCAAATGTAAACCGTTGGCAAAGATCGGTGCTCAAGGGAAACCGTTCAGATTCGCAAGGCTAAAAGGCATCTTAATTTCAATGCGAATGCTGCACGTGGACGCGGATAAGGCAGACGACACCGCGAGACGCGACAATTATTCGAATGCGGCAGATTAAATAAAACATCAAAAGTAAATCTCTGGAAAAACGATCAAAAATCCACATCGTCAAAATTCGTTGCGCAGCGAAAATTCTGACGAACGGGACCGAGGAATGTTGACAAAAGCTACGGCAACAATGCAGGAAGGTGACAAGGCGATGCCAGATAAAAGAGGCTCAAATCGAACGCGTTCGGATGTCAAACATCTCGAAAAGAACAAGTTTTGCGAACTGCGCAAATAAATATTTGCAAAAGAAATCAAAATTTTCACTGTCCTCTTCCCTTTAGGTTGTTCGTCTCCGGAGCTCTTTTCGCGGTGGGGCCTCGTTAACCGAACGCCGTCTCCATTTAATCTTCTCTGCCCGTTCTTTTCTGCATCCTGGCACGAATCGCCGAGAACCTCGGCCGGCAGAACCCGGCGGATGGAGGTTACCGGAAAGCAATTCGGGGCAATCGAAAGGCGAATTTCGAGAGTTTAATCGGGAAAATTCGACGGCGGAACAAGCCAAAATCGGGACGTTCAAGTCTCATAAAGTCGCTGATTGGCGAGATGGAAAGTCGGTGACGATTCGCCGAGAGACAGAAATCAATACAAAGAAAACGGCACATCCGTGCGAAAAAGGCGGCGCGGGATGTAAATGAGAAAGCCCCACGGGGTTTTTCCATCCATTTTCAGAAGATGGTTTTCCGATAGAGTCCCACTCGTGGCTCCGAGAACGGGGAAAGAAAATAAGGAAAACGGAGAGATGGAAGACGGATTCGGGGGGAAAAAATAAACGTTAAAAGGTTCTCGGTTTTGATTTGCACGTTCGGCGAGTGCGAGTTATTCTCAATCTCATCCCGGGAAACATTAAAATATTCTCGGCATCGTCTCCGGCGCCCCCCGAGGGCAAATTCTCTCGGCTCTGTTTCTTCCTTTGCCTCGGCCATAAAAATTTTCAAACTGCAATGCGGCAAACGCACGAAAATTATGAGAAATTTAGCAAATTTAAACCCTCGGAGCTCACTTTTGAATTTTGGCGCGTTTCCTATTTTTTTGTTTCGACGACGTGCGGCAGGGGATGATGCTCCGCGAGGGGGTGGCGGGGCTCCGCCGGTGCAGGCGTCGGTTTGCGTCCGTTCGCTTTTGACCGATTCCGCTTTGATAGTTTTCGGGCACGATTCCCCGCGTGAAGCCCGCAGAAAACGAGTCTCGCTTAGGCGCCGGCGTTCGGTCGAACGTGTCCGCAATTCAAATTAAAACCTCCTTTTTTCTCCTTGCAAAGTTCGAAATATCAAAATTTTATTTTCTTTGATCGCAGGCGAAAAAGCCAGCCAAACGTTCGGTTGTCGCTGGCGATGATGCAGCGCCTGCAGGTTCGTCCATCGGGGGTAAATTGCAGAAGCAATGCCCGCAACGCTTAATTTTTACCCATTTTTCATTGCTGCGAGGCCCTTGTAACTTTGTTTCGTTTTGCTATTTTTTAACATTTTTTCCAAAACTAACGGCTCAATCCGCCTTCAAAACTTTTATCTAAACAATTAATAATAATTTAATCGCTATTATTATTTATGTTGTTACAACTTAGTGAGCTGCCGTCAAAAGAACAGTAAACCAGAACGATGGTCTAAAATGGTTCATTCACACGTATTACATTCAGGCAGATAAATTGGTTATTAACCGCCAAAATCATTTTTGGAAGAAAGTAAATGATATTTTAAATTGGTTTTCAGAAAAAAAGTAATTTTTTTTTTCTCTGCGAAGTCGCTCAAAGCTAAAATTTTTCAAAATAAGTGGTGTCTGCAATTTCGGTCGCATCAGAAGTTCCAGTGCCGATTATGTTAATTTGGAAGTATGCAAAATTCATTTCGATTCGTTACCAGCGTCGATTTATATTAAACATAAAAAAAAAATGTTAAATTAAAGAGAGTTTATTATTTTGCATTCTTCTCTTCCACTGAAAAATTTTCGCTCAGATTTTCTTCCATGCAGATTGGAAAAAGGGTGTAATTAGAGTTGATGCAAGGCCCGTAAAACGACGCCATCAAATTGCAGAACTATCATTATATTTCTCTTTTACCTTTTCAAAATGATCGATTCATCATCATTTGCCACATCGTAAATGGTGGGACGTTTCCTTCGTTTGCTTCTCCAGCGTTCATTAATCTGTTGGAAAACGGTTGCCACGACACGGAGAGGAAAGTCCTGGCAAAATCGCGGATAAGTGCAAAACATTTTGAGCAAAGGTCCCTGATTTTCCTCCGGAGCAATGAGGGAAAACTCTGAATTCGCAAGTGAAGGAAAATTTTTTCACGCCTTATCTGAAACTTTCGAGCGTTCCGATCCGAACGTTGTCATATTTTGATATTTGCATAAGTATCGTTTGTTTCTTAAAAAAAAACCATTTTGAATCACTGTCCCATCGCTTTTTTCCTTGCTCTTATTGAATCTTTAAATATCCTTCTTTTTTTACATTACGACGAGGAAAACACGTCGTGTTAGCAATACAAAAAATAAAGATTTCCGAATAATTTGTATGTTAGTCTTTATCAAAATCGAGTCTGGGTCATTTATTTGCCTTAAACTCTTGTACGCTTTCTCGTCCTCAGCCTTAATTTCCACACAGGCCAATTCAAACACGCTAAAAATTACCTGAATTAGTTCCATTTTGAAATCCTCCGGACTTCCATTAAAGTATGCGCTGTTGTTGTACCCAAGGGTAAAATTCTGTGCCCCAACGGTGCTTAGAGCCTAAAAAAAATACAAAAAAATTTGTTATCTGTTTAACGATAAATAAGGTTATTAATATTAAGACGAGAAAAAATATATTATAGACTGTAAATGCTGTCAATTGCTCCTTTTAAGAAATATAATTTACTGGAATATTAGGAGAACAAATTATAATTTTTGTACTTTTTTATGAATTCATTTTAACGGGTACTTGAAAGATCTGGTATTTTCGAATTAAAAAGGAACTTCGCAACCATGACTTACGTGAATTACATTTATATAATAATGCTGAAGTCTAAAGGAAAGCTCTATTTATACTATTCATATTTATTAAAAATAGATCTTTTGAAAAATGAAATATGTCAATCTTTAATTTCTTTTATTAAGATTTAACATTTTTTTTTTAGAATTTAGATGATCTAATATATTACAGAATAATATATTACAGAATAATATATTACACTTTGATTCTCAATCCGACAAGTATTTTATTTTGGAATCATAACTTTTTGTGACACCTATAATTGAATTTCCAGAATAAATGACAATTCGTCTTGATTAACAGTCACTACTGTTAATCACCTTGCATCAGGTTTTTGTAAGAAAAATATTTCTATAAAAATTTTTAACAACTATTACATGTGTCACCTGTACGGTGTAAACGATTTATTTATACTGAGCATGAATGAGATGAAGTTTTAAATTATTATTCGTAAAGCAAAGATATTTTTGCACTCATTATCGATTTTTGTTTTATTTTGATGATTTTAAACATAAGGGAGACTTAATTTCATACATGTGCTTGGCAAAAGGATATTTTCAGTCGTTTCACACTAGATAAAACCACATGCCGGGTCAGTTCTTCCTTGGACACTTCGGCTCTTACGTTATCTACCGTTCTTCGTGAACTGGCTCGGGAGAACTCGAACCAAGAAACTTCTGGGCCTTCTCTCATCGGGAGGCAACGAGGGAAAATTCCGTTCGGATGTGTCTCAGACCGGAAAGGTCGGAGGCTTCCGTTCTCGCGCTGAGCCCAGTGCTGTCATTACCGGTGGCGGACGTCCAGTTCTTAAGGTCTTTCGGTTTGTTAATGTTGGCAGTCGATGGGTAAGCAATCTCGAAGAGGAGGAAGACTGCAGGATTTGCAGTCGGCGTGTCTGCTTCATGAGTACGGAAAATTTTCCGGGAGAAGTCGGTGCATATTTTACGGCTCATTTATCCAGCTCACCCGAGAGCTGATTGTCTACGGCACCGGTTTTATACGCCTTCGGAAATTAACCGACGGGAGTCATTAACAAGCGCCAAGGAAGTACTCTTACAAGGGGCAGAATGCATCTAACAATTGATTCGCACAGTAAAACGATGAATTACGCTTTCCAGCGATGACATGACAACGAATGAGTTAATGGTCGCACTGCTAAAATTAAAGCTTAATAATTGCAGAAAAATGAGACGAGCTTGCACAGTCTAATTATGGGACCATTATTAAGCCCTGGAGAATTTGCGCAATTCCATAAAACTGGAAGCAGGTTCAACTTCGACGGATTCGTCTAGACGTAAGCTAATTGTTCCTAAGGAAACGTGCATGGTTTTCAAATGTCCTATTAATCCACTCGTTATCCCTTTTTGGCGGTCCCATTAGTGAAAGGCTTCAAAGTTGGAAAGTTTGAAGCGGAATTCTCAGCCTTCAGTATCGCATCTAACACGTTCATTGCGATCAGAACGGGCAGATATTCGCTTAAAAAACGTATTATCACATCCGTCCACCTAAATTTGGCCGAACGAGAAAAACTGCACGATCGAAGTTTTATTTTGGAAGCGGGACGCAGCCCCCCCGAAGGCGCCATTACGTGAAACTCATCGAAAGATATGTTTCTGGTTGAGATGGCCACTTTTTATTCAGCGTGCAAGGGTACAAGTCCACGCTCACATGGTCTGCTGAGCTACCCAGATAATTTGACTTTAGAGTAGCAGATCTAAGTCCAAGATCCGCCCTTCCGATCACATTCGAGGCATTCGCCCGTGGAGTGCACGGCTACAGCTTTTGGGTCGCGGAACTGTGCTAATGTCAAAGCACGGAATTCAAATTGAAAAGTTACAGCGGCAGTTTTTCTCAAAGCCAGGAGCAAGAAAAAGTTTCCATCACGCGAAAAGAAAAGAAATTGGCCGAATATTCGCGTAATCGCGAAGCCGTAACAAAAGATCAGTTCTCCAAATGGGAAATTTGTTATCGGCAACTTCTAAAACAAAATCTACTGATTTATTGCTTGCTTGCAGGCGGCAAAAATAATGCCAAGGCTTGTTACACTTGAGCCCATTTTTCTCTCTCGTCCCTTTCGTCGGTTCCTGTTTTTTCTTCCGGCCAGCTCGACATTTTTCGCTCGGTTCCTGTTTTTTCTTCCGGCCAGCTCGACATTTTTCGCTCGGTTCCAGTTTGCGTTTCCCCAGGAACTGGAGGCCAACTTCGGAGCGATCGCTCTCGCGTCACGTAAATTTCTCCTACCCCACGCCGGAACGGTTTGCACGAATTAATTTCGGCGCATTTTCATCCGTTCCGCGTGTAACAGAGTCCGCTTTCGCAAACCCGTTTCGCGCTGTGGGCTCGGCAGTAAAATAACAAATTCGATTCGCGCCGTCCGAGAGTCGAAGAGCAGCTTATCCGAGTTTATTAGCCGAAAGGTTCAGATGGCACGAAACCTTTCCGAAGAGCAATTCCCTCGAGATCAGCTTTGACCGAATTCGCTGCAGGTCGTGCCGATTGCTTTAACCTAAATTGCGATTAACTGCTTTGAAGATCTCGAAACAAAACCGTTTGTCTTTCTCGGCCGAGCATGTTCTAATTCTTTAATTCGCCTATTTACATTTAACGAGATTAAGAGGGTTCCGGATTTTAATTTACATAACCGGTTTCTGCGACGAAGTTTTCCAGCTTTAAAACAAAATTGAACGATGCCTTCGACAGATTTCTGCAAAGGCTCCGGAGTATGTCCCATGAATTCGGACAAAAAAGCGAGGAGCACATCTTGTATCTGGCGGTAGCTCACTTGGATCGCTCGAACGATGGTTTATTTCGTTAAATTGATGTTTTCCCGATGCCACTCGGTCTAATTAACCTGTCACACGGGGGAAAATTAGCTGCTGACATTACGCTTTTATTCGCTGGACCAGATTGCTGAAGAGGGAAAATAAAAATGCTCGTTCTTAATGTTAAAATAAATATTTATTGCGCTTCGATTTGACAAGTGAGGATTCTGGCTATTCCGTGCGGACGCAGATGACCTAAACAGGTACGATGAAAAAAGCTCCGTCGGCGCTGACGTGTTCGGCGGGCTTACGACGGAGCAAGCCGGTTCGGTTTCACGACGGGCGACGAAAATATGAGGTCCCGCGTAAGACGTTCGATTCGGGGTGATGGGATTCGGAACCTGGAAAAATGCCGGACGTGAGGCAGAAAGGGAAAGAAGGCAGCCCTTGCCGCAACCCCCGATCCGGGCAAGTCTCATCAAATTAATAATTTAGACGCTCATTTTGCGACTTGTCGTAAATTTGTCAGGTTTCCCGCGTTAGCGACAGAATTCGGGAGTCCGCGAGAATTCCGAAAATGAAAAATCTGACGCAGTCGTCGGGAAAAAGCGAAGAAAATCCCGCAGGAAGGGATCAGAAAAACCGCATCGAGCAAAGGTTTAATGAAATGTGGCCGAAGAGATAGCAATTTCTCAGATGGACGTCGACCTGTCCCGCTGCGGGAGCCATCAGCACCTCCTCTTCTTGTCGGCGCAGTCGACGTTGGAAATTTTCCGGAAGTTTCGTTACCGGACAATTTCCTAACGACGGGATCCGCATCGTCATAATTTGCCAGACACGATGCCTCTCGCGTCGGAGCTTGGAGGGCGTCGTTCCAGCGGTTTTCCAAACTCCGCGGGCCGCCCGAAAATTTTCGCCAACAGCGACGTTTATTTCGTCAAATTTGAGACCTTTTCCAGTATTTCTTCCTTTTTCCTTCCTCCGGGGAAAAAATTTTTGGCGCCGTTATTCCTCGTGCAAGGCCTTCGTTGCCGGGGAAGCTTTCCCAAACGGTCAAAATATTTTCACCAGAGATTAAAAAAAAATTTCAAAATATCATAGATTCTCATTTTGCTTCTGGGGATCACGATTCTACGATAAAGTTTTACCTAAGGGTAACGAAATTTTAAAATTTTCAATTTTATAATGAACGAAGCGAAATTAAAACTTGTATCATGGAACTTTTTTCCGTTGACGTTCTCATAAGCTCTTTTTGAAGCCTCGAATGATGCGTTTTTCCTTACTTTCCTCCATAATTTCGCTCACCTTTCAAAAAAATGAGAATAAGTAAATTTTACCACGAAGTTGATGAACAATGTATTGTGATTGTGACCATACACAGATTTGTCGTAAGTAATGATAGCTGGGACCGAGAGTTACGCTTAAGTTTCTGCATTTCGCACTTCTCAAACTTTACGCTCGCAGCCGTATTCGAACGTACTTTAAAGCCGAATTCCTAGCCGCGGATTTCGCAAAAAAAATCACCAGAGTAAAAGTAATTATAACAATAACAAGTAAAAGTATTAAAATATATTTTATCAACTTCATAAATTCAATTTTTTGATATATGAACGAATTATAAAAGCTTAAAAGACAAAATTTCCATTTTAAAATAAAATGAGTAATTAAAAAGATTTTATGAATTCTAATTGAGTTGTTAAAATTTTTACTGCATTATTTAGTGGCGAAAGTTTCGGCACTTTAACTTGTTCGCGTCATTCAATGTTAATGGGGAGCATTTCTCAGTGTCCAGAGGGTAGGGGGTCAATTTCATTTTGGAAAAACGACTTTGCTGGAGCCGCCCCAACTCCCTCCTGTTGCGGATGCGAAGGTTTTATTTTCCTTCTTCTCGGGTGCGGCCGTACATTAACAAAATTTGCATCTAAATAAATAATTCATATCTGCCATTAACGCTAGATAAGTGAAAAATTTACATTATCAATACCTGGTCTCTTAATTCTGAGTGCTGCGGTTTTTTGCCAGCACCTTCGTCCGCTTTTACGTACTTTGTACGCTTCCTATGTACTCATATTCATCCGCAATGTGCACTTCACGTGCTTTATCTTTCGTCTCTTTTACGAAAGATTTACCGAGTTCGTCCACATTTTTGGTTCGGCGGATTTCTGCGTTCGTTTGATTTTAATTTTTCAAAAAATTTTTTTACCGATGTATTATTCACAAAGTAAGGCACACTATTTTAAACATTTTGGGCGGTTGATTTATGGGGAACTTGAACTTATTCCGAATCTGGCAATACCAATTTTATTTGATGCAGGTCGTGTTAGAATAGTCTTATAAGAGGGCAAAAAAAAATTTCACGTGATATTAATGCGGTATCGAGTACGCCAACGCTTCCGAGCATATTCATGTGATAAAATATCAGTAAATATTTTTTGGTGTTGGTGTTTCGGAGTGGCTTCGGGGCAGGCCATAAGAACTTGGGACCGATGAATTCCGGAATCGGAAAACCGGATAGTTTTTTAAAGGTTCTAGTGCAATATACCCGATGACTCCAATACAACGAACGCGAATGGTCAAAAATCTATTAATTATGTAACGTACAATTTTTTAAGTCCGTCAGTTCTAATTAGCTGGGAAAAAGATAATTTCCCATTAAGAACGATTAAGAGATAGGAGGGAACAAGCTTGATAAATCATCAAACTTATAATTTAATGCTCATTTATACATTTTAAGTATAACTGCGCTGGTTTTATTAGTAGCCACTTCGGATCATTAGATATTTATATGATAATAACGGGTCGAAGTTTTCTGCATCCTTACATAAAACAACTTTATTATAACTCTCCGCAAGAGCCCAAATCGTGTTTTTTTTTTTTTTATAGAAGAAAATAAAGATTAAAAATAATTAAAAAGTCGATTTAAGTGTATTTTTGTTCACTATTTTTTTCCATCTATTTAACAGCAACAGAAATGTCACAATACAAAAAACATTCCCCAGCGGGTGAAAATTAGTGTCGTTTATCACGCAAATTATTATTAAGCCATGAAGGAGAGTTTCAAATTCATACGGAAAGCTGGAAAAGTATTATAAAAGATATTTTTCACCGACGGATAATTTACTCATCCATCGATGCCCGGGCATTGATCAAAATTTGCTTCGAAAATAATCGGAGTATTTGACCCGGACAGAACAGGGACTTCCGTGTCAGATTTTGAAAAATGAAATGGCCGGGATTCGGGATTATGAGGACGGGTCCAAGCAATCACTCAACGACAGCTTCACGGAAATCGAAAGAACGGAAATCGACGTGGAAACCGTGAGTGGTTTCAGCAGGAACGATTTTTGAAGCAAAATCGTCGGTTTTATTAAAATTAATGCCAACAAAAAATGAAGATCTCGGTATCGATTGACCGGTTGCTTCTTCCCGATACGCCGAACGTGGGTCGAACGCTTCCGCATTAGCGATGTATTTCGCCCTTTGCGAGGAGAAACACTCGGATAAGATAAATTGTCGGTTGCACACTATTATTTATTACATGTTGCGGTTTATGCCCTCGGCCGTCGCTGAATTCACCCAAATCTTTTTTTAACAGTTAATAATAGGAAAAAAGCAATAAGCAAACGCGTATTTGAACAGTCGAAAAATTTGCCATCAAAAAACTTTATTATCGCACTGGCGGACAGACTAAGAAAAAGGCAGAATACGGACGGTCGTAAAAACCGATTCACGAACCGAAAATAACATTTATAAATTATGAAATTTATGAAATATCACATTTTCGGTTTCAGATGGAAGTTTACTCTCGGTAAAAGTTGCCCGATTGATAAATCATCCCAGAGAATTAGCGTTAAAAATTTTTCCCCGGCAACAGAGAAAAGTTATGCGGCTTCCACCAGATTTTAATAATGCCGGACATCTCGCCAACCGGCAATTTCTGCATTTTTTAATAATTCATGAAAATTAAAACATCGATCGAAATATTCTGTTCCCGAAGAAACGGAGTCTTAATTTTCTCATTATTGAGAATTTTTAAAGTTGAATTTCCGAACGTTGGGAAAACGGCACGAAAATGATTGAATTATTAAGGAAAAACGTATAAAATTCAGATTTTAGTTATTTCAAATATTTTTGGACTGTATGCCAGGCTTCCGTTCAACTCATATTGAACTTAAATGAATGTTGATGATAATTCCCATCCTTTGGTTCACAAATGATCTTTGATTGCAGTGCGGAATATTGAATGAATCTGATAACTCTTTTCGGTTCTTACAATGACGTTAACGCCATTGCAAAATCTTATTTAATTCTTTCTTCAAAAGCTGTTACTATTTTCATCAAAATGTCGAAAATTTGCTCTAAATTAAAATGTTCTTGAATGATAACGTTCTAACGTAACCTAATGATTTATTTTTTAAACCACGGCAATAATTATGAAAATATGAAAATATTCCGCAGGAAATCTAAAAAAATTTACACTGCTAAAATAGTAGGCATAACTTGGAAAATTCTTACTTGGGTAAAAAATTTCAACTCAGTAAATTCCTGTTGCTGACCGGATTAAGTCGATTTTACACAGGCTTTTTCTCCTTACATTGTTCACATTATTTTTGTAATTATATCTTCTACGCGTTAAAAAATTGCCATGAGAAAGAGAAAAAAATAGATAATTCGATTAGAATGCAGGAAAGAAAAAATAAGAAATGAACAGAAAGCTGTTAACTCTAACTATTGTAACAAGAAGTTCACTTATTATACTGATGAAAATGAAGGAGCAAATCATTGTACAAATGGTAAATCCAAAGAAGCTAACGAGGTAGTAAGTACACACACATAACTTTTTATTAAGTTAATGTGCTCTGAGCGAAATAAACTGTAAGTGAAATTATGTAAATCGCTGATGAGAATAATAATAAAAATTTAGCAGCAAAATGATTTTAATTTTCTTGATTCACTTGAGTCGCAGAATTGATATGTTTGACATCCATTTACTTCCACGGTAAATTTCATAATAAATATTTTTCGCGTTGTTTTCCACGTCCATTACAACAGCACAATTAAATTTGCCTTTGCTTTTCATAATCAAATTTTAAGTAGGTTCTTTCAAAAGCAAAAATGCCTCACACGTTTGCACTTTTCACGTAAACCGCTATAACGTTAAAAATAAATAATTGTAAAAAAGAACAATTTCTTTTTTCAATCTTAAAATGAGTTCAAACAGTTAAAATTCGGCGAAAATTTAATAAAGTTGAAAAAATTGAAATACAGATTTATCCAACTGCTCCGTAACATGTAATGAGATATAAAATGGATCGTGTATGTAACCAGTATCTTTTAATTTTGACCGACTGATTTTAACTCTAAACCGTCTATAAAACGTTTCTTCCGATCAACATTAAAAACAGAGATTACATTTTATTAACCCTGGGAGTTGGGAATACTAATATTCAAGTGAGTTGTACAATTCGTAATAATCAATAATGGCTTTTGATGACGAGGATTCTTTCAATAAAGACATAATCATTTTGATTTAATCTTTTGAATTTTGTATAAAATATATGCTTATTATGTGAAGAAAGTTTTCAATTATGCGGTTTCGATAAACAGGTATAATATGATATTTTCGATTTGATCTCTAAAAATTTGCACATCATGTATTGAAAATAATTCAAATTGCAAAAGAGAAAAAGTTTTGCTTAAAGATTACGAAAATATTTGCGGAATCAAAGAGATGCAAACGTTCTAATAAAGGAACATCCAGTACCCCCAGGGAAAATAAAAAAAGTGAAAAGAGAAAAATGGGAAGCTAAAAACCGTAAAAATACATGTTATGCAGTGTGAAAATATGAAAAATATTTAAATAATATTTTTGAGAAGTGAGCTAAAACATCTTGACAAACTATTTTGAAAGTTAGCCCATTTTTTAAATTTAGTTTATTAGTTTTGGGACTAGATGTTACATCACATTTACATTAAAAGAATTATAAGTGATGTTATAAGATACTTCTAAAGAAAAAATAACTTATTTTACCGAAGAGAACTTAACTTGAAACTGTTCAAAACAAGAAGTGTCGGCAGTTTCAGGTAAATCAAAATCGGATAAATCTTTGGAAATTTCACAAATCTTGGCTTATAAAATTTATGTTTAGTTTTTCTCCTAATGGTACCTGCCAGAACATAAAACAGAAAAGGTATTCCATTTGCATAAAAACCAATGAAATAATGAAATGGATTCACACTTTTTCCTTTAGTTTATATTATTTATTTTTGCTACTAAGTCCGTTTCATCTTTCTTATGATGGATAAAACAGAGTTAAATTACATCTAAAATTAAGTCTGAGTTTCCGTAGGCCACGATAGTCTCAACCGAAGGATGCTTTGGTCGTTAAACTTTAAGCACTTAAAACGATCTTTCGATTGACTTACTGTTTAAAGCAAAATTATTTTAGTTCGAAATAGTCCAAAGTAAAAGCTTTGCTTAAATTTGAAATTATTCCCAGGTGCAAAAACGTATAAATTTGCACGTTTTGACATCCAAAAACGAAGTTTGAACAATAAGCAGTCCTTTTAACAAATTTTTTGACTCTTGTTCGTCAAATATTGTTAAACGTTGCTCTGCATCAAATCCATCTTCCTCTAGAAACGGAATATAGATTTTAGGTGGGCAAGGAAAATAGCTCTGTTGCATATAATTTTTTTCGGAACTTCAGCGTTGCAGCAAATGATGCTTTCTAATCCTAATTTTAACTGATTTCTAATCGGTTATCAATTTTTTTACCAGTCAGGATCAGAAACGGTAAAGAAATGAAAATCAACTCCAAAGGTTATAGGCTTTTCAACCTTTTTACTAGGCCACGGACTGGGGGCTTGTAAACTGGAACTCACACGCAAACGTTGCATTCACTTTCATCAGTCATTACCAACGAAATTATTCGTGTCGTACCTGAAATGCTAGTTTTGGACCATGCATCGAGGACAGTGGGTTAGACACAAGTAAAATAAGTGAATCGGTCCTTTCAGAATGCTCACTCGTTAGCCTTAACGCCTCATTCATGCAATGTTTCGTTAACCTTTGCTTATTGGAACTTCGGTAGAGTATATGTAACTGGAAATTCTCGGCTGTGCGAAAAATTGAGTTAAATCATTACATGTTAAAATTATTAGAATTCACGACTGGAGTGCACTGGAAAAGAAGCCGAGATGCACGAAAATGGAAGTTTTCCCGAAAACTTTCGAAAAAAACTGAAATTCCACAAAACTTCCTACATATTTTTACAAATTTGAGTGTCCTTTTGTATAAATTTGTTCTCGAATGTTATAAACAGCAATCGATTTAATGCTCAAGATTTAAACTAATACATAATAATTATAGTGAGTATCCGTAGTGTCAGATGTAATTTCCCTTTAAATCTGTAGTCTGAGAAGGGTCAGTGAAATAATAATCCTTTAATCTAAATAAAAATTAAGTTTTACATTATAAATAAAATCAAGATAAAATATTTTTCATTACATAAAAAAGGATTTTTATCTGGTACAAGAAGAAATTTTCGTCGAATTCTTGGCTGCAAGAACACCGTACCTCCAGGAGAAACCTCTGAATAAAGTCCTGCAACTTCCAAATTGCCTGAGGCTGCATTTCCTTATGTGAAAAACTTCACAGCAATCTCTTGCTTAATTTTGTTTTCAAGAAATGCAATATGGATGATTTAAAACTGTGAATAACAAGCATTGTTTGTGTGAGGTTTCACGATACTTTTTAATCTGCAATTCTGCTTAATTACATAGACCAGAATTTTATAAATCCGCATGATGTTGAAGATATTTTTTTCAACGCTTTTGAATATACATTTCAGCAGAAACGCATCACTTTTGACGATTCAATATGTGAATCGTGTTATTTTTACCGAATTCTTGACATTTCAAAGAAACTTCAAACTTTTTTCATTTTAATAAATGCGATTACACCGCATTTCACAGACAAAAGCTGGAATTTGCTAAGTGTAAAGCCAGAAAACCAAACTATAATTGTAGCAAGACATTTAAACGGAAAGTTGAAATTAATAAAATTTCTTCAAAATTAAATTGTAAAATTAAAAAGAAAAAAAAATATAAAACGTTATTTAAGATGGAGCGCAACTAAAATTGAAAAATAGAAACGTTTTCATCACTAACAATATTTTCATTTGAGAAATTGTTCGCTTATACACCCGAATTGTTTTCCATTCAAAGACAAGTTTGGAAAATACCAAACAACTCAAAAGCTGGGTCATATGTACATTTTTCATTTCGGAGGATACAGAAAATATATTTTCTTGTAAAAGATCACGCAATATTATTAATTGCCTTTATGTCTATATTATTTCATATGTTTTTCTTGTCCCTTTATTCACAGTACAGAAAAGAATGACTGGTCAGTCTCCAAAATCTGAATCGCCTTCCCATTCTGCTTTTATTTTCCTTATGGAATGACAACGAAATGGAACATCTGATTGGAAATTTAGAGGCGATTTATTCACGGCCAAAGATGCTGCCCAAGTGAGATTGCAATTTGTAGAGCTCTAAAAATCTATTTATTTTCATTTTAAATTGTAAGTACGACATACATCGACTGCAACAGCAAAGAAGCGCATAAAATGACGCTGGATTAAATACTCCAGTAAAGTACTTCTTTCGTATTATCGACCAATATATGCAAATAAATTAATTAAGACAATTATAAATAATCAACTCAAAAAAGGGCTAACTCAAAGGCACTTGATCATATCTTTTAAGTTCATATTTTATCTTCATTACTTAGAGTTCTTCATTATTTCTGTATCAATTTCATTGCTATAAATGGAAGATATTCGAGCAGCGAGTGGTTACAGTTGAGTGTTGTCTTTCCTACAATCACCGTAACATATATTTGGTTTATGTTCTTAATTGTTAAAGATGTCGACAACATCCCGCGTTTGTTGCTAACTTTACTAGAATCACGAGCACTGACAATTATTTTAAATACACAAATATAAATCTTTACTATGCTATTAAGTCTTTTGCCGGATCGAAATACTGGATATAGAAATAATAACTTCGTGATTTTTAAGCGATAAAAGTTGATACGTTGGAACGCATTTATCCAAGTTTAGTTTTTTAATTCAGTTTCTTAGTAATATTTTCACTTTTTCAATGTGTGCCACTATTTTTCTGAGCAATAATTTTGGAATTAACGAAGAAATTAAGGGCAACATAAAAATCTGGCTTTGTAACTGTGCACGATGTTGTGCACGCCTATAGCAGATTTTTCAACTTTCGGAGTGGTTTACTGATAATTTTCTTGTTCAAAATACCGTAATTATTATCTACAGTTAAATCATTAAGTTATGAAATGTATCAGACAAAAATAAGTTGATTATTTAATTTCCTCCGATACTTATATTTGACTGTTCAATACTGATTCTGTTCAATTGTTTTATAAATTGAACGATTTTCCTCGTTCATTTACAATATTTTTGACTTCCACGTTAAACATTATGAAGTAACATATAAATTAAAATCTGATAAAATGATGCATTTTTTAGATCCGATTGTTTAACAATAAATTTTTCATTGTACGAAACGGAAAGGGCACGAAATATTTATATTCTCTTAAGTCGACTAATGCGCTGTTTCTTTTCGTTTGATCACCTTCATTTTTGAAAATTCTTTCTTTGATATTTTCATGACTTTGCCCTAATCTTTTTCCCTTTAGGCCTTCTTTGATAAATTTTTTCGGAAGGTTTTTTATTTTCTTCTCTGCTTTGCGTCTTCCTATTCAAATAGAAGTAACTTCAAATTATTATTTTAAGTGAATAATTTTTTTCTCCATGTTCTAACTTCGAGTATTTTGATCTTTTAAATCTATATTTAAATCCATAAATATGGATTTATTTACTGCATTCGGTTTTATATTTTTCAGTTCTATTAAGTATAAATGCACCACAAATTTTATGTACATATTTTTTTGTTTATCATTATGAATTTGTTAATATCACTTACCATTCTTTACTTTATCTCGCGTACACTGTGAAAAAGCCGAAAACGTACGATTCCAAGCTAAAGTTCATCACAATCTCATACATTTTCAACTAGTTGGATATTTATTTCAAATTTCAAAACATGCAACAGAAAATGAAATAGTGTTAGCGTAGGAATGGTTAGAATAAGAGTGCGCTTAATACTACTGCACGATAAAGTAATTACTTTATTTTAAATAAAGTAATAGATGTAGCTTTAGATTTTGAATTGTAAAATGATGTCCCATTAAATCCTTTTTTTCCCCGCTTGTTGGTCTTACATGAAGTTATGATATAATCTAAACTTTTTACTTTTAAACCACCAATTCTAGCTTCTTTTGAATTTTTTGAAACTTTTTCCAGTTTCCTTTTGTAACCTAAGACGTTTATAACCATTACGATCTTTGAGTTTGTAATAAGGCATTTGAAAAAGATTTTGAGTATATTATATACATAAACATGTTTTCTACTTGTCTTTATGACAGAATTATATTTTTTTAAAGAATACTAAAACATTGTCTTTGAAACTGTATCTTAAATTTTTATCTCATAGCATAGAAATAGATATCAAAATAACTTTCAAATTTTCGACATCTTCAGTTTTATTTTGAAATTTTATCTTTGTCGTTAATTTAATGCTAAATTTGCCTTTATTCCTAGTGAAAGTAAATTCTTTACTCAGCAGCTATTTTTATCCCACTTTTAATACTTAATTTTTACGAGAAACATTGCGTTGTCCTGAACGTAATAGCTATTTGCATTTATAATTTATTCTTTCAACCTTATTTTAAAATTCCTCAACAGATCATTTAAAAGTATACTTTTTCTTTCTCCGTCGGCATGGCTTCTGGAATTTTGATTTATTGACTTCATAACTCCGTCGAGGTCTTTCATCGGAAGAAAAGAAGAAAATTCGTTTGCCTTCAAGCAGAAATTGAATTACATTAAAAAATATATTTGGTATTATGTTGCAGTTTAACGGTGATAAAGTTCCTTCTCTCATCACTTTAATACAGTTCGACGCCTTTTTCACGATGTAGATGAATAAAAGTGTGAAAAGTTAAATGTCCACAATTACCAGATTAAAAAACTAACCGAAAATCGCAGACGTTGAAGAAGCTGCAATATAATGAGAAGGTTCTTATCGAAGACAAGACGAATGCAATTAAAATGAAAATGTGAAAAAAAAGGCCGTCGGTTTAAGATGCCTTTTTCAAGAATTTTTGATAAATACATACAACACTCAAATTCATGTTTATTAAAACAACTACAAATTATTTACTTTAGAAAAAAAACATAAAATTCGAACTGAAAAGCAAGGATTGAAAATCAAACGATTGAGGAGAAATCAAATTGGTCCCTGTGACAAAGCTAAGCTAGGAAAAGGTTTGAAAGGTCCGAAAGATGTCTGCTTCATTTTAGACAACTGGTCAAAAAAATTTACATTTGCTGAAGATTCCAAGCGTTCTCTCTCTAAACCGTTCTCAATTTACATAAATGTGAAAAAAAAATTCAGCAATTTTTCTTATTGCTCCTCTTAAATATCATGTTAAAAATATCTTTTTGAAAACGTACATTTATACACTCACACCTCATATTCTTGCGTCAGATTCACCACTTTCAATTAAAATATTTGCATTGGCATTTGTAAATATCAAAATTTTCGCATTTGTAGGAAATTTTTTCCTTTTCATGAGTGATTTTCAAATTTAAATTTTTTTTCTCCAAATTGTTCACCGCTAAGAAACCCGAACTATCTTCTCAGCCACAAATAGGAACGGGCAAAATATGAAAGGATAAAAGCTAAAAATGCGAAATAACGTTTCCCGAAATCAAAACATTCATTTGCCCGAACTGTTTTTCTTCTTTTTCTTGATAACTATCGTTACCTCCTTTTCAGTCTGTGCTAACTTTTTCTACGTTCTCTTTCCCATTGGCAATTCATTCCCATTTTCACTTTAAAATTAGTACGCCACAGGTAAACGTTTCAATGTGCAGCGATCAAAATGTGAAAAGCGGAAAAACAAAATAGATCGCTGAATAAAGTTCGTTGCATCGATGTATCGATGGAAATTTTCCTCTTTTATCCTTTAAGAATAAAAGAGTAATTTTCAGGTCCGATTGACGAAAATAGTGCGGATGAGCCGAGAAACGCCTCCTGCACTCGCGAGAGAGATAATTCTTGTTCCTGGAGAGGATTTTTAGTGATTTTTGGAGAATTGCACTGGACGAATGGCAGACAGTGGATGTCTGGAGGAGATGCAGAAAATGTTTTGACGTAGGGGAATAAACATGAATCATGCTGGAATAAAAACTGGATTTTTTCCAAAATAATTTCGTAAAAATTGTGTAAGAAAAACTTTTCCAAATTCCCCAGATTTACATCCCCATAAATTGTTCGAATGACAATGTTTTATTTGTTGAACCATCCGCAATGGTCGAGAAAGCTCAGCTTATTCCATCTTAAATTTCAAACTTTCCATCCTAATTTTTTTCACCGTTCTTGTGATGAACTGAAAATTTCGGACGTGAAACCGGAACTTGAAAAAAGCGCAAAGATGATCGCTGGAAATGGGCGTCGCTTCATTGGACCGTCCCAAAGCCAAAATGCATCGCCCGTTCGCTGTGCGGAGCCTGCTTGCGGGTCTCGGGTTTACGGCGAGCGGAAAAACTGAAACTGAATTCAAATAATTGCTCAGGGTACGGGGCCTTCGGAATCCTTCGATGCACGATGAACGGAAACTACCTGCCGGACCGGCAGACCTAGGTGCGCTTTATGCAGTCGTGGGTTCCCGAAAAATTTTGTCCGAATAATAAACAGCTTTGTACAGATTGAAGAACAGAGCAGCGAGAATAAAATAACAGGCCATCGAATGAACTGGTACCTAAGGTTTTTACTGCAAAGGGTCATTTTTGCATAATTGCACTATGTAAAGAGTTACTGAAACAAAAAAGGTTAAGCTTAATGAATGCATCGTCGCCTTCTGTACTTGGTTGTTGTGTCTTTTTGACACCCGCTCTTTATATTGGGGGTATTCTAACTGTTTGCAAAAGCTGGAATTTATCAAGTCTAAAACAATTATAATTCCTTATTTAATTATCGGTTATTCTGTAATTCTGCATTAAGCATAAATTTGAAGTGGATTAAACCAAAGAGAAGCTGCGATTTTTCTATTTTGTAAATAATATTTTTTACTCATAGTTCTTTGGGGGGGGGGGGGGCAGAAAAAGGATTTCAAATGCATTAAAATATAATTTTAAAAAAAATTTTTGTTTAATTAACAAATTTAATTTATTAATTT